>JABUQX010047110.1:0-13395 GCA_015478945.1 Trachelipus rathkii
CTTAGAAGTAGGCTTATGCAAACCTCTTCTTCTTGGCATATTTACAGGGTGTTAGTATCTTATGGTCTTTTTTTCTTCTTTTTTCTGCGAAGTAATGAACTTTAAAAAATAAAAAAGGACAGATCCAAGACTAACCGCTGAGACTCTAATAGGTGCAAGGTATGTTCTGGGCTTCAACGCTGTATTTTATGTGGGCAGTTTTGGTGGAACATAAGGGCCATCCAAATTATTTCATCACTTATTCTAACAATATTTTATGAAACTCCAGCATATCTCTCAAGCTCTGAGGATGACAGCAGAGAATAAGAAGAGCTGAAGAAGGCATTAGAGACAGAGTGCAAAACAAAGGAAGAAGAAAGGATTAAGAATAGACGTATTGGAAACAAGAGATTGCCTTTAATTACCCTATTGTGATCCAAGCTACTGACTTTATCTTCTAATGAATAAGAGAATGAGTGAAAAATGGATGGTTGATAGAAATTATGACAAATAATTGAGAGGTGGGAAAGCTGATAATAGTATTAGCAGTACAGAAGAAGGTTCCAGGCGATTGATGTCATTTTCCAAGAAACGAGCAATTATCTATCAACAATAAACTTACGATTGAGAGAACCAAGTACTAAAATCATTAGGAGCATTAGAAAAGAAATTACTGCAAGAGTACTATAGTATTTATAAGGTTGAAGAAAATGAAAGTGGACAGCGAGTTCGTTAGTGTAAAAAGGAAAAAAAGAAAAATCAGTGGCTGTTCAAAAGGTTTATATAAAGAACATTTGAAAATTTTTTTTTACAAGCAAAAATCAATTTTTTAAGGGCAAAAGAAGAATTCCTTAATTTGTGGAAAGCGGGAACAAAGCTAAATTCCCAAACATAGAAGTACTAGCCAAAAAATTACTCTCCTTTTCAGTCTCCTCCATTCTACTATCTCTTTCAATTTTCAGAAGAAGGAAGTATAATTGAGGAAAAAATGTTTAAAATTATCGCCCAATACCTGGTGAGCAGTTTTTCTTTTACTTCCCAGAATTCAGCAATATTTTCAAATGTTAATAATTAACAATTATATATATATACGTATATAATTATATTATATATATATATATAATATATATTTTAATAGAAACTTATATTGAATGAAATATTAATTGATTTTAATATCTAATTAAATGTATACAAAAATTAAACGTTACAGATATTTGTTTATATATATATATATAATATTATATATATAAATATAATATATATATATACTTATAATATAATTTTAGCAATTACAATTTAAAATTTAATGTGAATATTATAATCCTAAATTTTGAGGTATTTGAGTAACCTTTATTTAAAGAACAGAAATGAGCGTTCCTTAAAAAAAAGTTCACCGTAATTGCAATATATTTTGTAAAGATGGGGCTATTTGAGTTATATAGATTGATCTTTAGATCTATATGACCGATTGATGTTATAAAATTAAGCATATCGCGGTATGCGGCGGAATTTGTGAAAATTCTGCGGAACAGGAACTCGAGGAAAAAATAATGTAAATTCGGCGGAATTCCGGCGGACCGGAATTCCGGCTACACCTCTAATATATCATAATAACTTATAAATATATTAATAACATATATATAATTATATATATATATATATTAATATATATATATAATAATATATATATATTATGATCATATATATATATAATAATATATTAGTATACTATACTGATAATATATGAAAATTCTCTCCCCAAGACTGGTGTAAGGTGCGTAACATGCACATCCATAAAAGAAAAGTAGAAGAATATGACGCAAGTCGAAAAAAAAACCAGCCTTACCGCCCCCACTGACAGCCCTTGATGTTCATATCGGACTCACCCCACTATTTTATTATCACTCTTTCTCGACTAAATTTTAGATGTTTTTTTGTAATTTATTCTTATATTAATTGCTTTCTAAATTGTATTTAAAGACAAAAATATTTTTATTCTTTGTTTGATGTTATTTTGTTCAGTTTATTTTCAGGTGAGGTGTGACAGTGGAGTTAGGGAAGGAAGTGAAATTAGCATTTACTACGACCCGATGATTTGCAAATTAGTTTGTTATGGTGATACTAGAGAAGAAGCTATTTCTAAACAGTATCAAAGCATTAGATGCCTATGTAATTAGAGTGTGTTAGAATATTTCACATTCTATGGTATATTATATATATTAATATAGATATATATATATATTTAATATATAGAATATATAATATATATATTATATATATATTTATATTATATTATAATATCATTCTTCCTACCTTCTCATCCCCAGGACTGGGGTAAAGGGTGCGTAGCATGTACTGGAAACAGAAAAGTAGTAGAAGAATATGACGCAAATCGAAAAAAATAAGCCCAGCCTTACCGCCCCCTTTACTCCTTTATGAGAACTAAGGCCGGCTATAACAACAGCGCCACCAACGTGGTTCGCAGTCGAGTTTTTATTCTTGCCCCCAGGAAAAACTCCAACTGCTTCGCGGAGGATTTGAACGCAGTCTCCTCTCGTATGAAGAGGCGCGATTCAACCTCTCGGCGCCACGAGCGTTTTATAACCTATATATATTATTATATTATATATATATATAATATAAATATATATATATATATATATAAAATATAGTATATATATAATATATATATATATATATATATATATTATATATATATATATATCCTCCCACGGAATCTCAACAGATTTGGTGTGGAGTGCGCACTATGCACTGAAAACAGGTGTAGTTATTGAAGAACACGCCTAAGTGTTTCTTATATATCTTAATATATATACTATATATATTATATCTTATATTATATAATATATATATATATATATATATATATTATATATATATTTGAGTCGGTAAAGGATCCACCACGGCTCACAGCGGACACATGGGTTGAGAAAAATCAACGACTCAAGGGCGGGTCTGAGCATACATATTTCAAAAAGTCAAAAGAGATTTGATATAGAGAAATGAATATTCAGTCAATTAAAATAAAGCGGAAAAACTAAGACAAAAAGTTACATCCTTGCATATATATATATATCAATATTATATATTCTATAATATATATATATATATCTATAATATGTATATATATATATACTATATATACTTATATATAATATATATTTATATATATACTATATATATATAATCGGTAATATATATATATAATATATATATATATATATATATTATATATATATTATATATAATTATATATATATTTATTATATATATTATAGTATAGTAATAGTAACTCGTCAAATAAACGCACACAAAGGTTCGGGTGAAGGAAGGTGAAAAAGGTGAAGAAACCGTAGACACTTTATGGACAATGACAATAACATGGTGTATTCCTCCCTGAACGCGTATGTTGATGGATGTTGAAGGCAAGGTGCAAGCAATAAGGGGGTCGCGTGGCGTTCGGTACAGCGTTCGGCTCTGCAACAACACACAATATATTGGTACTTTGGCGACGGCCGGGGTGGTAGTTTTGTCTATCTCAACTATCGTGTATGACCCCCTCTGGCACTGAAGACTGCCCCCTTTGATACCAGCTCTGGCATG
Source organism: Trachelipus rathkii (assembly GCA_015478945.1). Taxonomy (NCBI): domain Eukaryota; kingdom Metazoa; phylum Arthropoda; class Malacostraca; order Isopoda; family Trachelipodidae; genus Trachelipus; species Trachelipus rathkii. Next base: position 3,604 of record JABUQX010047110.1, read on the forward strand.
CTCTGCGATGATGGCTTAATGTCCTGGACAGTAGATTTAATCCATATAAGTCGTGGCAGTGCCTGTCGCAGGTCGGGGAGGGTCCGTAGTGGAGGGGGCTCCAGCTGTCGGATCCGATGTTATCAGGATATCTACAAATGTCTCGATTTGGGTATGAAGGTCCTACTATATGACTGGGCACCACTCCAACCGCCCTGTAATATTTGAAACCGTCCTAGGTTAGTCCGTTCACATGCATTTTAGCCTGTTGATTCTTGGCATTGTAATGCACTAGGATGAAAGAGCACGCGATGTGGGCGGCATAGGGCATGACTACGTGTTTGAGGACCGCACCTCAAATGGACCGGCACATGCAGCACATTGCATTTGCGCCGAACCTCTTTGCGGTCGTAGCAGGTATACTCTACGCTACGCTGTCTGGAGGCGTAAGAGACCTCTCGACTCGTCAGCTATAAGAGCCCTTTGCCAATCGTCGACCGCCAATTATGTGTTCTCGGGCAAATGGCAGTCGCGCCCTTCGATGTGCGTGGTGTGCGGTCGACTATGGCGCCTCGGGCTTGGTAATTATAGATCTCGACAAGGCCGTCCACGCAACCTATTGTACACTCACTCTGGTGCGTGTACCTGCTCCAGCTGTATCTGCAGAATATGGCGTTGTGTGGGCTCTCGTATGCACGCGACGTTATACAATTGGTCTTCCGCACGGGTGTCGTGGCATGGGTCCTACCTTGTCCTCGCGGCGATCATGTGGTCAGGGTTTTCTGGTAGACGAGTTGGAATCACCTTTGGCAATCGTTGATAGGGAGATTGAGTTTTTAAAGTGGGGAATTTGGCCCGCTACACGAACAGTCGACAACGTGTCATGGTATCAGTGTCGCTTCGCGTGGGAGTATCTGTGATCTGCAGTGCCACTGAATAATCTTGGACAAGTTTGACGCAACTATCTCTCCATGTTTATATGAGTTTGACTTTCGTACATAAATGACCCTCGCCTCGATTCTACCCCGACATAACTACTCCCTATAGCCTCTTCCAGGTTTAGTTACGTGGTTTTATAGTTTCATAAATATACTCGTGGAATCGGCCCATACTCAGCCATTCTCTGCGGAGTGGTTTACATAAATTACACTGATGCTGTCGTCTTGTTGGTGTGGGGATTCATTAGTTTGGGGCCTTGCGTTCCTCTAGTAATGAATTTACCCTTGTGGGTGCGCTATTTTGATATACGATGGTTATATTATATACTATATTATACTTATATATATTTAATACTATATATTATATATTATTAGTATTATATATATACATATATATATATACTTAGTATATATTTATATACTAATTTATATATATATCTTATAAATATATTAATATATAATATATATAATATGATATATATATATATATATCTATAAACTACGTATATGTATGATACCCGAGACGAGAGAGAGAGAGGAGGGAGAAAACAAGAGGTAAATGAACGTTTTGGAAGTAAGGAGGAATGAGGACATACAAGGAATAGAGCTCTTCTGGAAGGAAAGCTGCGAAAGGTTTAAGAATGAGAATAAGGGAATCTGCTTGAATAATGAATAGGATGGTGCTTTTGTAACTGATGAAATGGATGTGAGGGGAGTGTGGAAAGAACACTTTCGAAATTCTGCACAATATTAACATAATGATGAGGTGTTAGTGCATGTGTGTGGTTTGATGTACAAGAAGGAATAGGTTTTGGGGATGAGGTTAATTAGTAAGGAGGAGGTAGGGTAGGTGAGAAGTTTGAAGAAGGTAAATCTGCAGGTATACCGTAGATGAAATTACTGGTGAAAGTATCAAGAGCGGAGGCGAGATGGGGTGATTGATTGGATTTTAGAAGTTGTGTAATATAAGCGTTTATGGAGGGGTATAGTTCCAAGTATTGGAGGAGGAGCGTAATAGGTACCCTTGTATAAAGGGGTAAGGGAGAAAAGAGGGCGACTGTAGAAACTTATAGGGAATAAGTTAGTTAAGTGTTTTGGTACGGAAGGTTTGCTGGCATTTTGTCGAAAGAGTGCGTCGAGTGACTGAAGGACTGACTTGGTGAGAACAAGGTGCGATTTAGGAGTGGTAGAGGCATGTGATATTACATGAAAACAATATTGAGAAAATGAGGGAGAAGAAGATAAATTAATTATTTACGGTTTATGATTTGCAACAGGCCGTATGATTGAGTTAATAGGGAAGCATTATGGCAGTTGTTAGTATACATGTGTTGTGGTAGGCTTCTGAATGGAACAAAAGTATGTGTGATGATAGTAAGCCGTGTGTAAGAATAAATGGTGCTAAAGGTGATTGGTTTAGATTAATAGTGGAGTTGGACAGGGTTGTGTTATGTCTCCTTGGTTATTCGAAATGTTGTATATGATGGGGTAGAGAATTTTAGAGGCGGATGGCAAGGAAATGGTGGTTAGAATGATGGAGAATGGAGATGAGTGAGGGTGCCTACTATTAATAATGCGGATGATTTGGTTTTGTGTGCGGAATCTGAAGAGAGTTTGAAGAGGATTGGTAGAGAGATTTTTGCAAGGGTATGGTAAAAGGAGGGGTTTGAAAGTAAACGTACGTAAGAATTGTATGTTGTGAGTGAGGACAGTCCCTCGGTGTGTTAAGTTATGTTAGTGGTGAGCAGCTGAGCAGTGTCTGAGTTTAACAGTATTAGGGTATGTGTTTGGTGAGAAGGGAACGCGATATGCGAGTGCTGTAGGAAAAGTTGTGTAATGGCAGGAGGTTGCTGTGCAATTAATCGTTAGTGATGTAAAGGGACTAAGTCTTGGAGTGGCCTAGGGTCTTACATGGGGTATGCTTTTTACCTGTGTTTATTGTATGGTAGTGAGCATGGTCTGGATTAATGTATAGTAAGGATCTAAAGTTCAATGTGTTCAGATTGGACAATTTAGGGATATGCTAGGTGTGATAAAGAATTATATAAATGAGTGATACTTATTAGATGAGTTGTGAGTGTGATGAAGGGTGTAAAAGAGAAATGAAAGTATATTGAGATGGATTGGTCATGTAAGGAAGGATGATGATAGTCGGTTTGTGTTAAGGGATGTATAGTGGTGAGTGGTTGGAACCGAGCTGTGGAGACTCGAGGAAGTGGTCGATCTGTACTCGAATGTCTTGAAGGAAAAATTGTGAGTTGGGCAGAGGCGAGAATAAGGTGAATAATAGGAGAGATGGCGAGTGTGTTTGTATGGGCATGGTTGTGGCCCACCTGGGCAGGGGATGAACCTTAACATGACGATTACTAGTGATGGGACTGCGTCTGACGGTCCATGAAAGCTCTATGGTGGATTTTTGGTGTCGAGTTTTCAGTAATTAACTGTAGCGAGTCTGTAGGCTGGGCTTCTTTACGAGACATTTGTTTGCTCTAATCTACACTTTCCTTTCCGATGATATGTAGCGCACTTACTCCCGTCATTGGCGAAGGAGGTGGTAAGAAGAAAGGAACGAATTGTATATAGAGTAAGTGTATATGGCGCTATTATATATCAGCTATATAATTTATAATATAATAGTAATATAACGTACATATGTATATATATTATATATACAGCTATTTAATTACGCGTAGTATAGCATAGTCTATAGTAATATAATATCATATGGATGTAGTATTATGAAGATATAAGTTACTAATATATATATTACGTACTAATATAGCTATATTTATCATCTATAGTATATTAGGTGTGACACATAACATTTCACTTTGTTGAGGGATATTTTGACGGAAAACCGATTCGTTTCTGGCAATATTTCAACTAAGTATCTTCAGGAGGTTTATCCAGATGGTCTATTTAAAGGAGGAAGCTAAATTGCCGCAGACAGAGAAAGAGATTTTGTTTTTTAAGGGCAATCCTCTTAATTTAGGTAATACATAATCAAAGTCGAGGCAAGGACTGAGTCACACTCCAAGTATGTGTTGTCAGATATAACCATGCGTGGGGAATTTTTAAATTCTAAGATCTACCTATTTAACCTTGAACATTGTCTTGGTCACCCCCCCCAACTCCATGGAGGTGTACCCGTAATATTTGTCCGCGACGGCATCGCTGGGACCAAAGATGATTTGAGTCTGTCTTTGGACAGTGAGGGCTGGGCAGTTTATTATATTCTCTTCTATCTCTCGGGATTGAGAGTAGAAAGAGCACCTTTGACAGAATGGGTTGGGACTCTGTTAAATCTACGTTCATTTTCTTGAAGGAAGGGATGATGTTCTAAATGAAGTCTGGCCCGTCAGTTCAGTGCCTGTTCAGTACTGTTACGAGCGTTCCTATACTACGGAGTTACAAATACAGAATACCATTACCAGTTTTATTAAATTATAGCAGAAAGTAATATATATCATTTATAATTCAAAAAAAAATTCTCTCTATCTAACTCTAGGCAATCACCAGCCAATCTCACCTGATATAAATTGAAAAGGAAACAACAGTTTGGCCACTTGCAAATAATAACTTTGTTTTGGTAATTATTTACCGAGATAAATATCCTTATAAATATTATAAATACATATACAGAAAATAAGAGTGTCTATAGTTAAAGAAAGTACTCCATACCCGCTCAACCCGTCAGCCTTAAACAAAGTCCCCTGGATCCAGATTCCTATGTAATAGGATAACACCGTGAGACTCGCCTATCTTTCCTTTCCTGTACCTAATACATCCAATTTACTATTTACATAACGTTAATATAAACCTCAAGGGCCGTCAAAAAGAACAACTATAGCATTTGCTGTTTGAATGGAAAAATAGAAATAATTACTAAACAAATAATGAAAGAATAAAAATAAAAAAGGTTTAGCACTTATCCAAAAAAAAACATGCTTGATTATAGAAGCTCTTTCATTCTCTTAAAAACAGGCAACATGCTGAAGGAGAAAATCCATCTACAGGTAGAACCTATAAAAGGAAAAAAAAACAGTCATTCTTATATCTTTCTCTCTCCCTTCTTTTTCCCTTCCACACATTCCTTTATCCATTTTACATCCACCCAATTCAAACATATCCGCTAACTGATGTTTAGTATCCACCCATTCAACTCTCGAAATCTTCTTCTCTTCTATCATCATCATCTTGATCCATGCTATGTCTATTCTCAAACATTTACTCACCACTTGAATTACAGAATAAATAGCATTCTTCAATGTCCTACTGTCTGTATAAACAGCCACCTCCAACCTATCAATCTCCAACCACATATATACCAGTTTGTATTCCTTTAATAAACTCAATTGCTTCAGCTTCTTTTGTCGATCTTGCAACCCTCCTCATTCATTTAGATTTCCAAGAAATTGGGCATCTATTCCATTTTATGTCTTTCAAAGCCACAATATACTCTACCTGGGGACTCACACACCCTTCCATACCATAAGAAGCATCTGTATACACCTCCACCTTAATCTTACCTTCTAACTTGCTCAACCATATCCCCATATCAATTTCTTTACTCCTTTTTACGATATTTATAAGTATCTCATTTCTTCCACCTTACCCCCTTTAAAGTATTTATTCCTATCACACATTATAGCATAAATCCGACCTCGTTTATCCACACAACCAATTCATTTGTCAAACTAAAGATTTATACATGGTTAATTCTTTCTTTTCCATCTCCCTTTCACCAAAAAAATCCTTATCTGACACAGCTATACTATCCATATATTTGTCTTGTTCCAACCATATTCCGTCTTTCTGTTCATGAATATTCACACCTATGTATTTAAATCCTAACATATCTTCTTTTCTTATTTCAAGCTTCTCTCATTCCACGAATGACAGTATCTAAGAACCTCTTAGAACCCCCAAAACCAAAATCATCAACGTGCGTACACATAATCCCATCCAAACAACTACCATTCTTCCACATAAAAAGAGCAGGTTCAATCATTCTTTTCTTTCTCCCCAACTCAGTAATAACGGCCACTACTTTCTCATACCAAGCTCTTGCAGGGTCTTTTAACCCATACACTGTCTTTGGAATTCCCAGATATAACCTTCCTCTTTTGCTTCTTTAGAGGAGTGACATATACCTGCCTTTTAATTATATCACCCTGCAAGTATGCGGACGTAACATCTATGGAGTTGCATTCCCATCCTTCTTTCTTAATCACACTTAAACACAATCTCAACACTTCACCCGGACATGTTGGCGTTTCAGTTATTAACCCTTCACTTGCTTCCTCAAAACCTCTTGCAACCAAACGAGCCTTACACACTAACTTACCTTCTTTCATCTTCTCAGTTATCACCCATCTTAGGTATATACATTTTTGACCCCTATCTTTTACCTTTTGAAACACGTTATTTGTTTCCCAATTATCGATTTCTTTTATTTTTGCTTCTAATACCCTTTCATCATCCCAATTGCCTCCCAATGAAAACTCCTGAAAACGACTTGTCATCGCGTACTTGACCTATTACGTCATATCTCGCCTCAAAATATTAGGGTGCTGATTGCAAGTCCCTTTTATGTCTCTATATCGCCCAAATCCGATCGAAGCTGGACTATGACTGTGCAGTATATGGTCAGGCTTTCCCAACTCTACTACACATATTTGATCCCATCCAAAATGAGGCGATCCGTACCTCCACTGGAGCCTTCCGGTCTTCGGATGGGTGAGCCTTGAGGTTGAATCCAATGTGATGACAATTTCTCTTTGAAGGGAATACATCATGTGCACAAGTTATCTTCGCTTTCAAACCCCAATACAGTCTTCTCTGACAACGAATCTGCGGGATGTACTTCAGAATCCTAATTACTGGCCATTTGTAAACAGTTTATAACATCCTTAACTTCTTCAACATCCCTTTGCAAAAGGTGCTGCCTTTCTCTTATAACTTAGGATATACACCTTGGCTATTCCTTGTTTCCACCATTTGCTTGGTCTTGACCTCTCTCCAAGTCTAGCCACCCTGCTGCCTTGTTTACGGCATAATTCTTGTCTCATTCACGGTGAATTTACTCCACTGTTTATTGACGGCTCTAAAACAGGAGAGAGTGTGGGTGCGCCTGCTGTCTTTTCTGACCGCAACCTCTCCCCATACCCTCCCTCTCATGCTTCAATTTTTACTGCAGAATTAATGGCTATAATAATTGCCTTTCTCGAATTCTATTCCTTAGCCAAGACCACTCTTATGTCATTTATTCAGATTCGCTCAGCGCACTCCTGGCGCTTAAAACCCCTTATTCAAAAAACACAATGGTACCCGCTGTGCAACAATTTCTTCGACTGCTTCACTCCCGTAAGAAACAAATCATACTTTGTTGGACTCCCTCTCATGCATGGGTAACTGGCAATGAAATCGCCGACAGAGAGGCCAAAATAGCCGCCTGATCTTTTTAGAGCTGTTACAGGTACCTCCCGAATCCCATCAACTGATTATTATCCTGCTCTCCGACAAGGCTTCCGGACTTATTGGCAAGAGTCCTGGACGAGTGATCAGCTGGGAGCGAAACCTAGAAATATAAAGTCTAGCATTGGTGAGTGGTCCTCCTCTCACCGACTAAAGCGCTTACACGAGATGATACTTGCACGCCTCCGTATTGGCGACACCAATATCACTTACAGTCACTATACGTCACGGGACCCTCCTCCCATCTGCAAATTTTGATGTCGCCATAACCCGCAAACTGTTCACCATATCTATTGATTGTCCCCAACTGGACCAAATGCGCCGTCTTCATTTTCCTACTTTATGGTCCATAACACCTTTTAAAAGGTTATCCCATATCTTATCTGGATCTTCCCACTTTAGCAGTAACTCTTATTTTCTTGTATCTTCAAGAACTGAATATTCTTTATAATATATGATTTTGTTATGTAATATTAGGACTATTTATAATGTAAGGACATCGTTTTATTTAGTTTTTATTCTTGACTGAATATTCATTTCACCATCCAAATTTTTTTGACATTTAAAATATGTATAAGCCAGGACCTACCAATGGAGTTGATTATTCAACCCAGTGTGGCCGCATCTTTGTGGGCCGTGGTGGGTAATGTACACTATCTCAGAGAGAAAATATATATATATATATATATATATATATATATATATATATATATATATATATATATATATATATATATATATATATATATATATATATAGCTATATATATATATATATATATATATATACTATATGATCTTATATATATATGCAGAAAAGACTGGTGACAGTTTTAGGAGCAATTTATGTAAAAGATAATTTACGGTCAAAAAGGTTTACAAACTCTCCTCATGACTACAGATCTCAACGTCTGGAAGATAAGTGGGATTTGGTCATTAATATAGAAGGTGAAGAAATTGCTTGCTCTGTTGTAGCAGATGAAGATGAAAAAGTTTTCAAAGTAAGTTTTTATATTAAACAGTTTAGGCAGAACATTTTTTACATTTTTAATTTTATAATACATCTTTGTGTAAAAATGAAAAAACATGAGTTATTTATTGAACTTAATTTTGAATTCGTCAAAATGACATGTTTTAAGTCATAAACTAGCTAATTATATATATATATATATATATATATATATATGTAATATATATACATATATACGATATATATATATATATATATATATATATATATATATATATATATATATATATATATATATATATAACATATATATATATATATATATATATATATATATATATATATATATATATATAAATATATATATTATATATATATATATATATATATATATATATATATATATATATATATCAAACACATCTGAACTGTATTAACTGAAAGAACGATCTGCGCATACTCTAATAATACCATACTCCAAACAAATCCACCTGAGATATCACCCAAACAATTTTGAATCGAGAGAAGATCCACCTCCTCTCTGTACACTATCCCTACCTTCATAAAGCATCTCCAAACTGTCAAAGATATTCCTTCCTAACAAATGACGACACAAGACACCTCTTTGTTCAACTGGGACCTGACAGACATCAGACATAACTTTGATTCAAACCTTTACGTGGATTCTGCCTGTCCTCCTGTGGTGGCTAATATCTCTCGAATCGCAGCTTCGCTGAAGGAGAGGAGAGTATATATATATATATATATATATATATATATATATATATATATAGAGAAATGTATATATATATATAGATATATATATATATATATATATATATATATATATATATATATATATATATATATATATATATATATATATATCTTTCTTCTTTCTTTCTTCACCTTCCTTTTTGCCGGGTGTAAGGTGCTGTACAAGCATCGGAAAAGAAAGCAGTAGGAGAACATGACGAACGTCGAAAGAAAGCCCAGCCTTACGCTCTCTGTACCATTAATTAGTAGAGCTCGTCACAGACAGAAAAAATCCACCCTAGAGCATCATGGGACCGCGACGGACCTTCTCACTGTAACGTCACGGTGAAACCATCCCCTGGCCCAGGTGGGCCCCAACCATGCCCCCATACAAACCCCCATCCTCTCCTATCATGCACCTTTGTTCTCGCCTCTCCTGCCAAACTCACATTTCTCCTTCAGTCGGACATTCGTTCACCGACTCAATTCACTTTACTTTTCTTTCGGTCTCCCAGCCGTCGGTTCCCAACACACTCACCAATACAACCGCTTAACCAACCTACTATCATTCATCATCCTTTTCCATGACTAAATATGCACGAAAACGCGAAGGTTTTACACGGATAAATGCAAAAACGGTTAAACACCCAATTGAAATGAACGAAGGCACACG
>JABUQX010047111.1:0-12500 GCA_015478945.1 Trachelipus rathkii
TATGGTATATATCTTGGCAGGATCAATACTCACCGGAAATAAGATACCATTAATAGATGTCTTCCTATCATTATATTAGAGACGATTATTGATTTTATACCACAATTCTGTATAGAGTAATAAATTAAATAACTGGTACTTAATTATTATTTATAACCTATGTTAAAGAGTTATTATTATATATATTATTAATTTGTTATATATATATTGATTATCAGAAAGTAAACTTACCATTTTTTGTTTACTGAATGAAGACTAATACCTATATATATATATATATATATTATATATTATATATATATATAATGAGATTACTAAAAGCCAATTATACAAACTTTATTTCTTGAGAAATGAAATAATTTATCTATTCAACCAGTGTACCGTATTATAGTTATTTCCCTGACCTCTATGTGACTATCAACTATAATATATTATGATCAAATATTTAATGAGCATAAAATAACTGTCACCCTCATTTTATATACTTATTTATAGTATTCCTTTTATATGCATATAATTTAACTGCTCTGAAAGTGCTAGGAATTTACTTATTAAAAAAATTTGCTTATTTCGAGTAAATCAAGATATGATAATAGATAAAGGAAATACATCGGTCTTAAATTATATTACTTATCTATTATATAGCCGTATGCAGCGAGGATATTTTGCAAGGATATTGTGGAAGTTTGGTTAAATAATATCTATTAAACTACGTTTTATATATACTTATAAACGTAGTTTAAATATATGAAAACCCTTAAATATTGATAACCTTGATTACACATAGAGTATACTTATAATAATGTAACAACTTGAGATATACCGATACCTTGATACGTAAAAGCTATTATGATAATACCTAATAGATACTATTGATTAACGTATAATAATATCTATAATTGATTACTCAGATACTCACTATATATATATAATTGAATTAATAATATTAATATAATAACCTATATATATAGATACTATATATATATATATATATTGAACCTTCTTTCCACTCTTTTAGCTCCCTGCTTATTATACGAAATCCTAGACTACATCCATAAGTAATTTAAAATCACTAATATATACGGTTCAATAAATAATACAATATAACTAGCTGGTATCAATATATAAAAATGCTACCTTTTAAAGGTGAAACACTAGATTACCTATATGAGAGACATACCTTATTAAATATGAAAAACTATTATATAACCTATATATGAGAGTTAACTATATATATATATTTTAATAGTAAAACTTAGAATTACCTGAATTATATAATACTATATACCATATATATATTTTAAAGAATATTGTACATAATATATATGTATATATATACAAAAATATGTATAAATCGATACACAAAAATTCTTAAGCTTTTATTTAAGAATAATATATAAGTTTCTACTCACCTTTTCACAGAAAAAAAAAGTAATGTTATATAAAGTTTTGAAAACCTATCACTCGATATATCAACATGAAAATAATTATGATAGAGAATAATAAATAAACAAGCTCCCGATTTATTACACATAATAACAAGAGTGTATAGATATTTACTTTAGGTTATATTATTTTGTATCACTACGGGGAAGTGAGCGGGATTATGCTATCCAATCTAATCTGTTATAGGATGGAGCATTATAAGATAAGGACAAATTAAAGTATTAAAAAAAGACATATTATATAAAACGCTCTGGAGTCATTCCATCCTTATTAGACTACAAGACAATTGAGCTGTGAGAGATTTTAATATATTATTCTATATATATATATAACCGAGAATTAAAGATTCTAGATAGAGTCCAGTTTCTCATTGGAGAATAGACTAGTGCTCTATTTAGTCAGGCTATAACATATATAGCTGCTTATTATCACCAGACTAGGCCTATTTGAAAGGCTTATGAGCTGTTAAAATACGAATACTGAGTAGGGGCTATATCTATATAATATATAGAAGATGTCCGTAGAGGTAGATCTGGAGAACTTAGATGATGGATATATAATGAGTATTCGTTGTTATGAGTAGAGTCTACGAGAGCTTATTAATGATGAGTATTTAAGTGAATATACTCAAGCTATCCAAGTAGGAATTAATATAGTATTTTTATTATGAAATGCTGTTTAACTTGTTTATATCTATTATATAACTGGAGACTTATATGAATCACTGAAACTTGTATCTAATACCTTTCACTAGATTCACATTCTCCTCATATGTTACTATAATATATGAGTGACGGAGATGCCCTCATTCATGTCTCTTATGCAGCCTCTGCTCTGAAGCCGTCTTATCACTGTTTCTTAGGTCGTCCTGAAGGTCGATACCGAGCGACACTCTCTCTGCTCTTGACACTGATGTTACTCGCTTACACCGCTACAGAACCTCAGAGACATATTACACATTCACTCTATTCTCTTCTCTATATGAACCCAAGCCGTTTACTGCCAATCCAGAGATCTCATGTGTCTCAAATATATAACTACTCGTTTATTTCTGAATTTTCTACTCTAACTTATATTCTCCCCCTACTTCAGACCAACAATTGTCGCCAATTAAGACTGCTGTGTCAATTCCTCATTTTCCTCAATTCTTCTCAACCTAACTTACACCTTCCTAAGATTTCCATGCTGAACAGATTGGACCTTAAATTTATAGAGACGTCTTCTACTATTCAGAAATAGTGCTCTCTCGGCAGGTCTATTACCACTGCTACATGGGGAGACATATTATATCTTCAAGACCAAGTGTCTAGAGGAGTGAGTAAGCAACATAGACGCATTTGAGATTCTCCAAAGACACAATATTATCCTATAGAGTTGTCACATATGCTTACAATGCGTTGAGTCAACGTTCTCATTTCTCCACACCATGCTTGTTTTTGAATGAGGCTTCAAAAAACAATTAGGCGTGAGAGGAATTACATCCTGAGAACTTGACGTGTAGGTAAGAGGTCTCGAGTTTATGGCATCCGAAATTTCCGCAAGAATTGTTAAAAATTGAAAATATTCAATGGAGGATCGTCCGATGGTTTTCACGAGACAATCCTTTACCACTCTCAAGAGTCTCTCCCATAGGCTACCGGTCCAGGGACTGTATAAAGGGATTCTTCGATGTATGATGTGATTTTTACGGAGGAACTCCTGCCCATTTTCCGAGATGACAAATGATTCAAATGATTCGACTCCCTGAACAAAGGATTTTGCATTGTCGCTATACACAACGTCCGGTACTCCAAAGCGACTGACGAAACGTTTGAATGATTGGACGAATGACTCAGACGACATATCTGCTATCAAATCCAAATATACAGCACGCACATTTAAGCATGTGTATATGATGATGAACATTTTTTGGGCCTGTGGAGAGCCTTTCACCTTCACCCACCAATGCTTGGTGAAGTCCACTCCTACATGTTGGAAAGGGCGGAATAGTTCCACTTGAGCCCTCGTAAAGTTGGTAAAGCGAGGATATTTAAATGCAAAGTTGTTGTACCTCTTGCATATGATACAGTCAGTAAGAACCCTTTTGATGGTAGCCTCACTGCGCGGTGATCCAAAACCTGGCTATAACGGATATTTCTCAGGTCCTCGGCTATTGAATCCCCAAAATGTTTCGACAAACATATCCACGCTTGGATCGTATCATTAAATCTTCTGAGTTGATGACAAAGAAGTATACACTGCGAAATAGACACTAGACTAATGTTTATTCCACACAATGAGGAATTGGCAGCCTTTAGCGAAAGTCAAAATAAATAGTAGTGCAGGTTCGAGGGCAAGGTCTCCTTGCCTTCTTATAGAGATGTTTGAGTCATCAAGCAAACAAGTTAAGGTATGATTGACCGCAGAATTCAGGTGGTGATTCTCATCGTTCAATTTCTCTTTCAACGAAGATCCAATTGTCAGCTTTAGCAGACTCTCTACACTCTTAGAAAAGCAAGTTCCATTTAGTGAGAGAGGAGAAGGTACACTTTCCTGCAATTTCCACTTCACTTCATCACGCAATCTATATAGTAGTGCCATTGTATCTTTCACAATTCACACTGTTTATTTCTTTCGTGTGATTGCTCCAGTAACAACTTATAATAAAGGAGCAGAGGTCATTTATATCTATCTATGAATAATAGGAAGAAATAGCGTAGGAGATATTAGCACAAGAATATCTGTCTCCATTATACTTGAAAAGTTCACTGAGAGAGTGTTGGCGATCAGTACAATTGCTTGAATCTTGTACGCTCAGATTTGATTAACGTACACAAGAGAAGGAAATCATAGCTTCTGCTTAGATTCTACCTCACTGATATGTATTCAGGCCTAATAAACGTTGGGGGCCGTTACTTCTGATACTCAACAACCATTACAGGACCTTGTTTTCATACACTGAAAAGGAGAGATTCTTCACCAAATTCCAGTAGTTGCAAGCACACCTCTTCACTCTGTGTAACTGTGAGAGATCTGTATATGGATTATTTCTTTCAAGATCTTACGAAATGAATAAGTTTTGAGGTAATCAATTAGCTAGATTTTTAACCTCTCATTAAATGAGAAGTAATACCCATTTTTTAGAAATAATCACTGATATGCCTATTAGATATTTATTTGACGAAAATCAGCTATCTTAAGTATCTTTTTTCCTTACTCACTTTTAAGATAAATCCACTGAGCATTAAGTAATTTATGCGATAATCTAGAATAAGTATATTTAAAGTCATTAAAGAATTTTGAGTTTAGGAAGCCTATCAAGGACCTGAGTGATAGACTCTCACTATAGAAGGCTTAATAAAACCCGTAATCAAAAATGCTATAAGCAATGGTAATAAGTCCTTTCCCTTTATATAAGGGGGAAACTTTTCCCTTAGACCAGAGAATGCTTGGTTCTTTGGCTGAAGAGGAAACATAGACCACAAAGCCATAGCAGGTAGAGCTGGCATCACAGAAGATGTGAAGAGACAGGTCGGAACTTTCTGTCTCGAAGCAGGACCTATCGAAAGAGATATCCTTCAATAAGTTTAAATCAGAACTCAGCTTCTCCCATGAGGTCCTCAACTCCTCGTCAATTTCGTCATCCCACCCCATCTCTTGTTCCCATGTTTTCCGCATGAGAAGACGGCCTCTGATGGTAACAGGAAGGAACAGGGAAAATGGGTCAAAGACCTTGGCAATTTGAGAGAGAAGCTGACGTTTTGTTTTGGTTGTTAAAGAAATATCAAAGTCACTCAGTCTGATAGAATCTGAAGCAGTATCGAAAAGATATCCCAGAACCCTTTCTTCCGGATTTTGGTGTGATGATTGTTTTCCCTCAGACTCTAGGAGTGTTCTAAGTTCAGGACTATTTGTGCTCCAAGAGCACAAATCAAAACCACCCTCGCTCATGCGAGTTGTAGTCTGATAAAATATGTCTGTTACAGTGTTGATCGAAGAATGAGAGAAGATAAAGTTGTCCATATAAAAATTGTGCTCCAGTAATGAAGAACAAAGATCAGGTGGATACTTTTTCGCGTGGTGTCGTATAACAGCACCGAGTATATAGGGGCTGACTGCCAGACCAAAAATTATAGATGTATATCGAAAGGTGTTCAGAACACCATTTTCTTCCCAGAAGAAGCAGAACCTATTACGATCCTCCTCCTTCTTCAGTCTAATTTGTAAAAAAGCCTTCGATATATCTGCCAGCACTACATACTTATTGGTTCTAAATTGTAAAAGCAGTCTAAACAAAGAAGCCATCAGATCTAAACCGGGGTAGCAAGCCTGGTTAAGAGATGGACTATTCCCGACCCGAAGGCTGCAGTTGAAGACCGGCCTCACTTTGGTTGTCACCTGCTCGGCAGTCTTCACTACAGGGCGATGTGGTATCCATATGTGCTTGTGAAAGTCCCTCGGAGACACCTGTATACGCTCGATGATTCCATCGGCCAGATATTGACGAAAAATGTCCCCATAAGTAGACTCGAGGTTTTGTCTTTGAAGGTTTTGCTTTACTCGATGAAGAGCTGCAAGGGCCACTCGGTGGTTTGATGGTACCTCTTTTAGCACATCTTCGTACCACGGAATTTCAACATGATACCTTCCCTCCTCGAATCCTATGCTCTCATGGAATTTGCGATTGAAAATGGTGTCAATGGAGCCTTGGTCGGCTTCCTCGTTGATGCCAATAGATTCCAGTTTGTATAGGTTTTCGAGACCCACGTCCAGGTCTATGTTAGGGTGTGTGTGAAGAAGAGGATCGAAGTAGGAAGGAGATGGATCTATAATAGAGTTGACGACTGTTTCGGGAATTTTATTTACAGACTGACGGAGAGAAGAGGTCAACTTTGATTGTCATGAAGACTCTTCCTCCTTTTGTTCATGAAAAGAATTAAAGTTGAAAATTGTGTCAATTTGAGAAGGTGTCAAAAAACTCTTGACAGGGCCGAAGGGTATGAAACCATGGCAGGACTCAATAGCACTTCCTCTCAAACAGTTGACAACTTTGAAATGTTTCATCAGGTATAATGAATCTATCCCCAGTAGACACTCCACATTTTCTACACTATCTTCATGGCGGCCCTTATAGTAGAAACGATCCGCAATCTTATATCCATTGCGCCTGATGTTATATTCGGCTCCCATTAATCCCCTTACCTCAAAACCGATGTTAAGACCAGGATCTATGAGCATGGGAACTTTGAAAAAAGAGTCACAACAGAGATTCAGATCCAAGTCTATGGAATGCATTGTTCTGGATTGTTCTCCTAAAAACGTTTTAATTGTTTTATTGCTACTAGGAAGAGAAGACAAATCCACTCCTAACTTCTCCAGGACTCCATTATGACAGTAGCTCCTCTGGGAACCCTTAAGGTAAAAAAAGGAAATAAAATTGTAGCGGTACGCTGTCTTCTTGATTTTGGTTCCCAGAGGAGCTACTGTCATAATGGAGTCCTGGAGAAGTTAGGAGTGGATTTGTCTTCTCTTCCTAGTAGCAATAAAACAATTAAAACGTTTTTAGGAGAACAATCCAGAACAATGCATTCCATAGACTTGGATCTGAATCTCTGTTGTGACTCTTTTTTCAAAGTTCCCATGCTCATAGATCCTGGTCTTAACATCGGTTTTGAGGTAAGGGGATTAATGGGAGCCGAATATAACATCAGGCGCAATGGATATAAGATTGCGGATCGTTTCTACTATAAGGGCCGCCATGAAGATAGTGTAGAAAATGTGGAGTGTCTACTGGGGATAGATTCATTATACCTGATGAAACATTTCAAAGTTGTCAACTGTTTGAGAGGAAGTGCTATTGAGTCCTGCCATGGTTTCATACCCTTCGGCCCTGTCAAGAGTTTTTTGACACCTTCTCAAATTGACACAATTTTCAACTTTAATTCTTTTCATGAACAAAAGGAGGAAGAGTCTTCATGACAATCAAAGTTGACCTCTTCTCTCCGTCAGTCTATAAATAAAATTCCCGAAACAGTCGTCAACTCTATTATAGATCCATCTCCTTCCTACTTCGATCCTCTTCTTCACACACACCCTAACATAGACCTGGACGTGGGTCTCGAAAACCTATACAAACTGGAATCTATTGGCATCAACGAGGAAGCCGACCAAGGCTCCATTGACACCATTTTCAATCGCAAATTCCATGAGAGCATAGGATTCGAGGAGGGAAGGTATCATGTTGAAATTCCGTGGTACGAAGATGTGCTAAAAGAGGTACCATCAAACCACCGAGTGGCCCTTGCAGCTCTTCATCGAGTAAAGCAAAACCTTCAAAGACAAAACCTCGAGTCTACTTATGGGGACATTTTTCGTCAATATCTGGCCGATGGAATCATCGAGCGTATACAGGTGTCTCCGAGGGACTTTCACAAGCACATATGGATACCACATCGCCCTGTAGTGAAGACTGCCGAGCAGGTGACAACCAAAGTGAGGCCGGTCTTCAACTGCAGCCTTCGGGTCGGGAATAGTCCATCTCTTAACCAGGCTTGCTACCCCGGTTTAGATCTGATGGCTTCTTTGTTTAGACTGCTTTTACAATTTAGAACCAATAAGTATGTAGTGCTGGCAGATATATCGAAGGCTTTTTTACAAATTAGACTGAAGAAGGAGGAGGATCGTAATAGGTTCTGCTTCTTCTGGGAAGAAAATGGTGTTCTGAACACCTTTCGATATACATCCATAATCTTTGGTCTGGCAGTCAGCCCCTATATACTCGGTGCTGTTATACGACACCACGCGAAAAAGTATCCACCTGATCTTTGTTCTTCATTACTGGAGCACAATTTTTATATGGACAACTTTATCTTCTCTCATTCTTCGATCAACACTGTAACAGACATATTTTATCAGACTACAACTCGCATGAGCGAGGGTGGTTTTGATTTGTGCTCTTGGAGCACAAATAGTCCTGAACTTAGAACACTCCTAGAGTCTGAGGGAAAACAATCATCACACCAAAATCCGGAAGAAAGGGTTCTGGGATATCTTTTCGATACTGCTTCAGATTCTATCAGACTGAGTGACTTTGATATTTCTTTAACAACCAAAACAAAACGTCAGCTTCTCTCTCAAATTGCCAAGGTCTTTGACCCATTTTCCCTGTTCCTTCCTGTTACCATCAGAGGCCGTCTTCTCATGCGGAAAACATGGGAACAAGAGATGGGGTGGGATGACGAAATTGACGAGGAGTTGAGGACCTCATGGGGGAAGCTGAGTTCTGACTTAAACTTATTGAAGGATATCTCTTTCGATAGGTCCTGCTTCGAGACAGAAAGTTCCGACCTGTCTCTTCACATCTTCTGTGATGCCAGCTCTACCTGCTATGGCTTTGTGGTCTATGTTTCCTCTTCAGCCAAAGAACCAAGCATTCTCTGGTCTAAGGGAAAAGTTTCCCCCTTAAAAGGAAAGACTTTACCATGCTTAGAGCTTTTGTCGGTGTTTCTAGCCTTCAAGTGTCTACCTCAGGTCCTTGATGGCTTTCCTAACTCAAAATTCAATACTTTAAACATCTTTTCTGATTCGCAAATTACTTTGCAGTGGATTCTTAAAGGAGGAAAAAAGAACAAGAGCGTTTTCGTCAAAAACAGGATTCAAGATATTCAAAAAATGATATCTTCTCTTAGAGAAAATCAGCAATTGATTCCCAAATTTCATTTCGTAAGATCTGAAGAAAATCCTGCAGATCTCCTCACCAGAGGTCTGACAACTACTGAATTTGGGAAATCCCTTTCATTTTGGAAACAAGGTCCTGAATGGTTGTCATCGGCCCCCATTTATTGGCCTGAAACAGAGTGGGAAAATAGCACAAGCAATCCTTCTCTTGTGCTTCTGACTACAAATCAAGCTGTACTACCACCTGTGATCAAGTTTGAAAAGTTCTCCAATCTTCACGCTCTATTAAGAGTATGCTCTCTCCTTTTTAAGTTTTCAGCAATCACAACGAAAAATAAACATTGATTGTGAATCAATGGCACGATTGTATTGCCTAAGGAGGATGCAGGAAGAGTCCTTCCCTAAAGAACTTGCTTTTCTAAGAAGAGCAAGAGCTAATCCTTCGTTGAACGAACCACCACCTGATCTGGTCAATCATCTTAACTTGTTTCTTGATGATCAACATCTTATAAGAAGCAAGGGAAGACTTGCTCGATCCAACTACTATGATTTTGATGTGCTAAACCCCATCCTCTTGGGAAAAAGTCATCATTTCACTCTTCTTTTCATCAGAAATGCTCACTATGAGTGCAAACATTTGGGGATTCAAGCCACTTTGACAAATATCCGTCTTAGAGGTTTTTGGATCACCGCAGCCAGAGCTACCATCAAAAGGGTTCTTACTGACTGTATCATATGCAAGAGGTACAACAACTTTGCATTTAAATATCCTCGCTTTACCAACTTTACGAGGGCTCAAGTGGAACTATTCCGCCCTTTCCAACATGTAGGAGTGGACTTCACCAAGCATTGGTGGGTGAAGGTGAAAGGCTCTCCACAGGCCCAAAAAATGTTCATCATCATATACACATGCTTAAATGTGCGTGCTGTATATTTGGATTTGATAGCAGATATGTCGTCTGAGTCATTCGTCCAATCATTCAAACGTTTCGTCAGTCGCTTTGGAGTACCGGACGTTGTGTATAGCGACAATGCAAAATCCTTTGTTCAGGGAGTCGAATCATTTGAATCATTTGTCATCTCGGAAAATGGGCAGGAGTTCCTCCGTAAAAATCACATCATACATCGAAGAATCCCTTTATACAGTCCCTGGACCGGTAGCCTATGGGAGAGACTCTTGAGAGTGGTAAAGGATTGTCTCGTGAAAACCATCGGACGATCCTCCATTGAATATTTTCAATTTTTAACAATTCTTGCGGAAATTTCGGATGCCATAAACTCGAGACCTCTTACCTACACGTCAAGTTCTCAGGATGTAATTCCTCTCACGCCTAATTGTTTTTTGAAGCCTCATTCAAAAACAAGCATGGTGTGGAGAAATGAGAACGTTGCTCAACCATTTAAAACACCTACTAGAAATGCTTTGATCAAATCTCTTCGATCATCCTCAGACACTTTTGAAGAATTTCGGACCAGATGGTATGAAGAATATCTGCTAAGTCTCCGCGAGATAGGTAGAAATCTTTACCAGACCGGATGGAATAACTTGGTCAAAGTAGACGATGTAGTTATCGTACGTAGTCCTGTCAAAGAGCGCCCTTTTTGGCAGCTGGGCATCGTCACTCAATTAGTACATGGAGATGATGGAAAGGTTAGATCAGTTTTCGTCAAGTCTCCAGGAGGACAAGTAAATCATCATTCGATAAAACACTTATATCCTCTGGAGCTGTCCTTAACTCATAGCGGGAACTCTCAAACAACGAACCCTCCATCATCAGTTCCATCTACCTCTACGACATCTTCTAGCCCAACGTCGATTTTAACAGCTAAGCCTTCAAGACCTAGTCGAAAAGCAGCTGTAGCAGCAAGAGCACGTCTTCAAGAAAGTGACTCTTCAGAATCTGATTCGGAATAATATGTTAAAATCTCTCCAGCCAATTGTCTTGGCATAAGGAGAATACTCCAGGAGCGTTTGTAAATATGTCTTTTTTTACTTATTTGTCCTTTCTTTTAATGTCTCCACTAGATAGTTGGAGGCATCCCGCCCCCCGGAGTGTATAAAAATATAACCAAGTAAAAAGCTAACTCTGTGTTTGAATCGAAGTTTGTTTTTTTTCTCTACTTTTTTCTGGTGATCGAGTCGTTTATCAAAAACTAAACAATCTTTTTTTCTGTGAAAAGTGAAAACTGTATATATTCTTAAAAAGCTAAGAATTATGTGATCATTTTTTTCTGACAAGTTTCATAATAATGGTATCGGTATCTAGGTTTCATATTAAAGGTATCGGTATCTAGGTTTCATATTAAAGGTGTCGGTATCTAGGTTTCACCTTTAAAGGCTTTTTATTTGAACCAGTATTTATTGTATATTTATTGAACGTATGTTTAATAATCTTTAAACAATAAAAAGGTATCAAGGTATCGGTATCAAGATTTCGTATCAAGGTATCGGTATCAAGGTTTCGTATCAAGGTATCGGTATCAAGGTTTCATATTAAGGTATCGGTATCAAGGTTTCAAATTTAAGGGTTTCATATTTAAACCTTTAATGTATATATAAACGTAAGTTTATAGTTTATTTAACAAACTTCCACAACCTGCAAAATATCCTTCGCTTGCATAACGCAAAGTAATATAATTGAGACCGAGGTCCTTTTTCATATCTTCTTGTTCGAAGCAATTTTTAAGTAAATTCCAGCACTTCGAGCAGTTAAATATATGCAATTAAAAGGAACCTAAAAAAGTTAAAAGGGCAGGTTTTATGACATTAAAATCTACTAAATATTTGTACGCCAGAGGTCGGGAATACTAATACGAGACCCTGGTTGAAGGAATAAATTTTCTTTCAAGAAAAAGTTGTATTGTCTTTCGACTCGGTATTAGTCTTCATCAGTAAACAAAAAATGGTAAGTTTACTTTCTGATAATCAGGTGTGCAAATAAAACTTTTAACAAGGTATAAATTAATTAAGACCAGTATTTATATTACTCATACAGAATTGTGGAACAATTATCTTCTTCATTGAGAAGACATCTATTAAGGTATTCTTATTTCCGGTTGATCCTGCCAAGATATACCAACCCTTCGGCTAATGAGTTTCAGCTGTTTTCCCAATTAAGTAATTGCAATTTTACAATTTTACAATTTAAAATAACAATTTAGAATAAAAACCATTTATTTATTTTTTATGTTGACTTACTTAATTCTTAACCTACATATAATATATATATTATATATATTATATATATATATATAATATATATATATATATTATATATATATATATATATATATATATATATATATATATATATATATATATATATATATTGTTACCCCCAATCCCTTCCTAAGAGAAACGGACGGCCTCCGGATACTCCACCACCAGCCCCGGTCAT
>JABUQX010047111.1:22500-25991 GCA_015478945.1 Trachelipus rathkii
TTTAATAAAAAAAAATAAATGAATGTGTACTGCTTTATACAAGATTAGGTTTTATGCATCCATGAACATGCAGTTAGATGTCCGAAGGTATCCACGTACATGCGCACTGAATAGATAGAACCTCAGTACTTAATATTAATTATATTTTATACTTTAAATATTATTAAACAATATTAATAAACACTAATATAAAATTTATATAGATCCTCGACCATAAATATGTATATAAATAAATACATAAATATTTATGTTCAAGAATGTATATAAATAAACAAATTATATTAACAAAAATATACAGACTGACTGATTTGATAAGAGATATTAAATCTTTACTTGAAAATTAAATGAATTTGACATTTACAAAAGACGTCGATTTTTCAGTGTGCACAAGACAATGCAAGACCAGCTGACATATAAAACAGCTGTTACTCCAATGCAAAGAGTTGCCTATTAGTAATTTAAACAAATCTTTTTAACAAACAAAAATTGTGACTTTGACAATTAACCATATGTTAAAATAATAAATATTTAAACTTATAAAATGTTTTATATTTATTACCACAATATAATAATTGCGAAACTTCAAAAAAATAAATTATATAAAATACAAGCTTACCTGCCAGTAATATCTAGCAACGATTCAAAACAATGCACCTTACAAATGCAATAATTACAGACGACACTCTGATGCATTGATACACATAAGAAATATAATATATTCACAAATGCTTTATGAGCACAAACTTAAATACTTTTACCTTTACAATAAATAAGACTGCAATATTTTACACTTTGAAATTACCATATTTAATTTAAAATAAATATTACATACACTTCTACAATAAATCACAGAACAAACACTGCTTGGCTACAAAATATATACTTTAACACATAATAAAAATTGATCGAGATATAAGGCATTCACAACTACCAACTGTATACACCTTGGGTTAACGACAATGAAAGCGAAAAAGATCCAAAATATTCTTGTTTTTACTATTTATACGAATCTCAGTAATTAGATTACGCCATTCTATCCAATTCACAATCTTAAAACAATAAATAAAAAATATGTACATATTACAACTAACTAATTAAAACTAAATATATACTAACATTAGAAAAGAGATTGTATTCTTGTAAAATCAGTACATCGTCTCAAGAAATGACAATCTTTCATTGAAATCAAAACATAAAAAGCTAACAAAAATTGAGATTAAGAACTACCACACCTTAACAAAAAATGCATTTATTCAATAAAATATTTATTTATATATATATAAAATTATTTATATATATATAAAGTAATACGCAGTAGCCTTACAAATCGCTTTAAAAATATTATATTCTATTTAAATATATTAACATATATATATATATATATATATATAATATATATATATATATATATATATATATATATATATATATATATATATATATATATATATATATATATATATATATATATATATATAGATATAAAGACAATATATTTTTAATTATTTTATATATATAAATAATCCTCAGAAGCACTACAAAAATAATATTAAAAAATATTAAACAAATAATAATAATAATAATAATAATAATAATAATAATAATAATACATAATAATAATAATGTTGTTAACTTTAAAAATAAAATAATAAATCATTCTAATCAGTTTGTATTTTATTCATAAAGCTTTAGTAAAATAAAGAATGACCATACTGATTTTCAAAATAAGTTTCAAAAGCTGAATTCATCAGTGGTTAATTGTTCCTCCTCCACAAATATAACATATTTACAATATTTTGACTGGGCCTTTGCAGACTACATTTGGAATATAGAACAAAAAATAAACGATATTGCAATGGCAACACGTGACCTCTATTTTAAAACAAATAAATGAAACAATTTATATTCTTCATGTAATACTGCATTACATCTTTGGCCCACCCAACAAGAAGCAAATTGGTACACTTTGCTTTTATTTACATGATGATAAAATATTGGTTTCATTTATCATTGCGCTCCTTCTTCTGTAGAGGCTTCTGAAGATGAACCCAAATTATCATCGGCATACGACCTGCTTAGGTAGTCAGCAATGACGTTATCTTTCCCACTAATGTGGTTCAGGATAAACCGAAATCTTTGGAGGTATAAAGACCACCTCATTATCCTGTTATTTTCATACCTCTTCTTGTTCATCGCCGTCAGCGGTCTGTGATCCGACTGAAGGATAAACTCCTTTCCGTAGAGGTATGGCTCGAATTTTCTGATGCCCATCACAATCGCTAATGCCTCCTTCTCCAAAGTAGAATACCTTTGCTGGGTCTCAGACAATTTCTTACTTCCATAAGCGATTGGATGAAGGATTCCTCCGTCTTCCTGTAGGAGGACATATCCTAGTGAAGTGCCGGATGCATCCACTTGTAGCGTGAATGTCTTCTCCAACTCTGGCATCTTTAAAATCGGTTTCGAGCTCAAAGCTTCTTTCAGCTTCTCGAACGCCTGCTGATGTTTGGACTCCCACCTAATCTTTGTTGGCTCACCCTTCTTCGTCAGGTCAGTCAATGGCGCTGCAATTTGTGCATAGTTCTTCACAAAATCCTGGTAGTAACCAGTGAGCCCTAAGAAAGACCTTACTTGCTTTTTATTCTTAGGTGGCTCTGTCTTTTTGATCTTGACTACATTGTCTTCATGCAATCCTTTAGTGCCATTGCCAATGTAATGACCTAAGAACTCAACACTCGACGAGGCAAACTCGCACTTCGTCGGTCTGATGGTGAATCCCTCCTCCTGGAGTCTTTGTAGTACAGTCTCAATCGTGATCGTATGTTCGCGCCAGGTCTGGGAATGGACGATAATATCATCAATGTAAAAGTCAACATCGTTGATACCATCCAGGATCCTGCGCATTGACCTCACAAGCGTCGCGCCGGCATTCACCATACCGAATGGTAGCTTGAGATAATGGAAATGACCATCTTCGGTTGAAAAACCGGTTTTATAGCAATCCTCAGGCTTTATTTTAATCTGCCAATACATCCTTACCTTCTTCACCATCTCCTTTCTTCTCCACCTTCCTCCATAATAATCACACATCTTTGTTTTTCTGTGTCTCTCACACTTCTCCCTTCATGCTAATCCTATCATCCTTTTTGCAAACACCATTTCGCACAGATAACTCTTCACATTGTTCTCTTATCATTACCAATACTTCCCACACTTCATGCAGTCAGCTCAATCTCTCCTTCTTTACTGACATTTCTTCTTTAACCATACCGAAGTATATTTTCTCATACTCTCCGCACATATCTTCCTTTATTTTCCAAACATTTTCCATGCTGTCGATCTTATGACGTTCGTCTTCAACCTTCATTGGCCACTTAGTATCATTAACGACTGTCCAGTTTTCCATGCATCTCTGGCTCTTATCTTCTCTCCCTTTACCAAAGTACTCTGGCACAATGACTTTACCACATTACTAAACAGTTCAATGAACT
>JABUQX010047112.1:0-37316 GCA_015478945.1 Trachelipus rathkii
TGATAGATAGATATGTTAATTTATAAATGGAGAATTTCGTACAATTGTAGTGAAATAAAATGATTATAATTTGAAACGAAATCCTTTGAATAGTTTACATTGACATCGAGTATTTTTGTCGTTCAACGGGGAAGTTGATATTGGCGCACACATCGCGGGGCGCCACCACTATGCGTTACGCGGGATATGGCGCGTTGTGTGGCGCACGCGGCAGGCGGTGTAACCCAGCGGAATATGCGCTGCGGGTGCGCACCGGCGGCAGGTAATTATTGACGCTAAAGGGCACGCGGCGGTTACGCACGACGGGCCGCTGCACTCGAGAGCACGCGGAGCTTCTGAATACGTTTGCGGATCCTGTCCTCAGAATTCTGTGGTAACTCTGTGAGAGTATACATGCTGATTCTAAGACATTGCTGCTCAAATCTAGTCTATAGTGTTTATAAAAAACTAAGACCTGCGTAGTAGGAAAAGACATCCATTTCTAGCGATTGTAAGACTGGGACAACTCTGGATTTCCCGTGCGTAGCGGTTTCATATATCTTATTAAATAAGGGGTACGACGACGCCGTATTAGGGCTATTCTAAGGGGCATTCAAGGGGAGGCTTAGAAATGAGGCTTGAAAAAAAGAGAGCTTAATTTGTTCACTTGGCACGCACTTGGCACTATGTGGCAACTCTAGTGGCACTGTGTGCACTACATACCTGGAATCTCATCTAAATACATCATCAGAACTAATAGATTCTTCCTAGCGTACGTTGTCTTCTACGGTATATTGGGCGAAACATCAAAGCATCAAAGTGGTAGGGCGGGGCTCGAAAATTGACCGCATGGTATATAGCGGCATGGGTCAAGGGCTGGAAATATCATGGTCAAACAAGGTTAGACATCAAAACGGGCTAAGTCTAAAGGAAGGACAAAAAATTTTGTGGTCAAAATTGACCATGAGACAAAGGGTTTGCATTGTGAATGTAAAGTGTAGTGAATGTGTGGTATAAGTGTCATCAGTGTGATGTGTATAAGTGTGTGTTGTGTATAAGTGTAAATGTGTGTGTAGTGTGTGTAGTGTAAGTGTGTGTGTGTGTGTGTGTGTGGGTGTGTGTGTAGGTCGTTCAAGTTAAAGGTAGACTCCATACATGCGTTCAATGTTAGGAACGATAATTGTGTGACAGGGTGGGCACGAGTGGGTAAAAAATTAGCGTGGGCAATGACCATGTATATGGAAGAGGTTCAAGGCGAAATAATATGGTTCGAAACAAGGTTCATAGACATCAAAAGGGCTATAGCCCTAAAGGAGGCTGGAGCTAATAAATTAATGTGTGGTCCAAAATTGACCCATGAAGGACATAAAATTAACGTGGTCAAAATTGACCATAGTGTCTGTCAAACTACTATTGGAGCCATAGGGAGAAAGACAAAAAAGTGAGTTAAGACATCAAAAAAATAGGGCTAAGCCATAAAGGAAGATCAATTAACGTGGGCAAAAATTAACCCATGGTCGAAATTTAGAGGGGGATTAAAAGTAGGGAGAGAGGTAGTATATTAGGCTCAACGTTGTGTGGCGGCAACTAAATCAGGGATTGCTGAACAAACAACTCTGGCAGGTTGCCAAAAATAGGGTTTAGGCAAAAATACTGTGAGGTCAAAGAAATTGAGACCCATGCGCTCACGACAAAGATTATGTGGGCGTAACAATAGGGGCGGCATAGTACGTACATATGGGTTGCGCTGTACGCATACCGTCGCGCAGACAAACCCTTAGAAAGGGTTTGCACCAAGAATTCAGCGAGTTTGTAGTAAAATTGTTGCGGGGTTGCCAGCAAAATGTTAAGGGGTGCGGAAGATACCGTGTGGGAAAAAATGTGAACCGTGGAAGACCAAAAGGGTTGGTCGAAAAAAGGGTCAAGGTCAGAAAAGGGTCAGGTCGGTAAAAATTCGAGGCTCAAGAAAAGACGCGGTCAAAAAGGTCAAAAAGGTCGCAGTCATTTGTGCAAATGGCCCGTTACTAACCTTATGACACTTTTAGTATGTTGCTTTTTTCCTCTTAGTGACTTACCAAGATCTTTCCTTTTGAAGTCTTCATACATTTGCTTTTGTAAGTACAGTTCACCACGCTTCTTTTTTAGCCTTTAAGGACCGCTTTCATACTCGACTTCAATTATCACATTCAACATGGTTAAAGCATTGCTTACTTCCTAGCTTATAGCAATCCACATAACTTCTCTATTTGCACTACTACAATTGCTTCCTTCATTTGCCCCAGATTTGTTTCAGTATCAACTTGTTCATTCATACCGATTTACTAGTGAAGCGCGTCGTTACATACTTAATCTTGATTTCTTCCACTACTCTATATGATTGTCTCTATCACTCAACCTATATGTATTTCTTCCTCTCCATCTCAAGCCCACTACTTAATTTTAGCATAGAAAACATAATGATTCCGATCGAGTACCATTCTCTTGAAGACAGACTTTGATTTACGAGAAACTGCATATTCAAATCCTCCCTTACTATCTACCTAAATCGGAATCATGACTTTTCACTATCGATGATCCATCAATCTACTAATCCAACTTCTAGTATAAACTAGTAAATGGTCACTCACATCTTGGTAGTTTTATAATAGAAAGTATAACTTACAAACATATACCCTTCTCTTCACAGAAATCAATCACCTTCCTACACCATTCTCATTTTTCCCCCACCAAAAACACCCTGTTATACCATCCTTTTTTGATACCTAATCCAACCATTCAGGCGGCTACATTATCAATGTTGAGTCCTACTCACCTAATTCACAGATTATGCACAAAAATACGTATTCTTCAACGTTTCCTCAGATGACCATACGTCACAACCACACATAACACTTGAGCTTTTTCAAACTTAAATTTAACCATTAGAATTCTAGGACTAACACAATCAAAGTCTACACAGTAGCTTCATACCACAGGTCACTATGAAATGCAACTCCTTCTCTCTCTCTCATTCTCTCCACACCCACAAAGCACGACACATTTCACATGCAACCATCAAATTTCACCTTTCTTTCCATCTTTGTTTCAAGTCAGCGAGCAAATCAATTTGCCCTTTCTAATACATCCATCACCTCTCTCCTTCTTCCTCTCAACATTTTTTCCTCTGCCATTCCATGGTAACGCGAATACATTATAACATTTATTCGCGCTGAAAGATAGAAAGGCCCGTTTCGGCGATCAACGGACATTCTCGAGGCTTGCATTAGAATTCTGGGCAAGAAATAGATGGTAGTAGGCAGCCAAACCAGACTATCACCGGTGTGTGTCAGGCTCCTACGACACGCAGGGACTACGAATGTGGGCAAAATACTATTTCTCCCCCAGAGGGATATGAGTAAGAGTAAAGTGATTTCGTGATAAAGAGGGTTGGATTGGAAAGGAAATGTAAAATTATGAAAATGGAGGGGAAAGAGTGAGAAAGTGCAATGTGGTAAAATGCTAATGCTTATGCATAACAAATGCACATAAACGTGCTGGGGAGACGTGCTGGGTCGAGGGTTTATATATATATATATATAATTATATATATTATAATTTATATATATATATAATATATAATTATATATATATATATATATATATATAATATATATATAGTTAATATATATATATATATTATTAGTATATATATATCACTACTTACATAGTTATATTATATATATATATACTTAATAATTATATATATATATAGGGGTATATATAATGTAATATATAATAAGCGGTATAATATATTATAAGGAGCTTGGGGTGTTAAAAAACGTTCGTTTTTTAAAAAAAAAACAACTGTTTTTTTTAAAAAAAAAAGACAAGGAGCATAAAATTTTTTGTTTTTTTTTTTTTTTTACAGTTATTTTTCATATTATATCAATACTTTCGAACGAATTTAGCATTAAAATACTGTAAATACAATATGTTAAAAAGAGGTATACAAATATAGAAGTAGAGTTAGTATTAATAAAGTTTTATTAGGGCTCTAGGGCATATAATTATCACATTTCACATGATCTGATTATATATATATAATATATATAGGTTATATATATATCATAGTATATATATATAATATAATATATTATTAAATGACTTGTGCAGAAATGGGCTGACAATGAGATTACTGGAGGGGCGTGTTAATGATGGTAATTAATCTGAAAACAATACTATTATACCTTATTCTGGAACTTAATATAAATATAGTAATGGAAATAATAATATATAAGTATAAATTATATACTACTCCTATACTCATACTAATATAACTACCCTATATGGTATATATATACATAATGGTAATATATATATATATAAATATATATATTATTATATATATAAGTATAGGGTATAGCGTTACTATAAATACTATTATACACGCTACGTACTAATAATATTATGTAGATAGGTATATAAATATAATATATAGTATATATATACCGGTAATATATATACAATATAATATATATAATATACTTAATATATAATATGAGTATATATATATATATAATGATCGAATCCGGATTCGAGATTACCTACAGTCTTATATAAATATATTAGTATATTCTTCATCTCTTTCAGATTCTTTAAGGTGCTATAATCTAGCATCAGGAAAAGAAAAGCACTGTAGAACTCACAGATAGAAATAGGGTTCCTCTTAAACCATTAGGTTTAGTAAGGGACTACCGTCGCAGTGAGGAAAATCACTATAGACTTCACGGGGACTGCGACGGACCTGACTACGGTAAAATCACAGTGTAAGGTTTTCATCCCTTGACAGGTGGCCCACAACATAGCCCGCCCCAGACCCCCCTCTCCTCACAAAACCCCGCATTGCTCATCTTATTATGCAACCTTCTATGGTGCTCGCCTGCGCCCAAACTCAACAATTTCTCTCTCTTCAGACATTCGTTCTACTGACTCAATTCACTTTTTTCTCGGTCTCCCACAGCCGGTCGGTTTTCATCACACTCGCCACTATACATATGCTTAAAATACGACTATCATTCATTCCTTTCCACATGACCCAAACCATTACATGAAACACAGAGCTTTCATTTATTCTCGCGTTACCACACTCCTATTCCTTCACATCACCATCCAACTCATCGTACATATGCTCATTCATCATTCAATTCATAAGTTCGTTCTCCACACACCTACAGCATCGTGCCTCCTAAAGAATTTGTCTCTCCTGAAACATTGAACTTTAGATCTATACCTTCTTATTCCATACCAGACCATAGTTTAAACTACTATACATAACACAGGTAACCAACATACGTCATGTAAGACCCTAAGCGGCAAGCTTAAAGACTTTAGTCCCTTTACATGCACCAACAATTTAATTGCACCAGCGCACCTTCTTGCAATTCACAACTTTCCTCACTACACAACCTCGCCTGGCATAATTACGAGATTGAGCTGCCCTCCTCTGATCTCATCGGCAGCTATAATACCCTAAATCTTTAACACAGTTGCAGCACGACTTGATGTTTCACAACCAGGCGCAGTGCTGTCACCATCTAACCATAATCTTCACACTGGGATCGTCCTCACCTCACAATTACAACATTTTATTATCTACATTTAATTTCAACCCCTCCTTTTACACACCCTGCAAATTCTCTCTGCCAATCCTCTCAAACTCTTTCAGAATTCGCCAACCACACACTACCGAAATCGATCCACGCATATAATAGGATAGAGCACCCTCCCGTGCCATTTTCTCATGCATCCGTCTCAGAGGGTGGTCCATTCCTGCCATCTCTGACCATGAATTCTTTCATAAACACCGATCAATATAACAAATTTGGATAACTAAGGGAACTATACAACAAACCTGGCCTCATCATGATTATATAACAATCATTTTTGAACACAGTTTATTCTTGACACGCTCAACTATCGTAATACATACCGCATTTTGGGATTCATATCTAAGCCTATGCCACAAGACTATATATCAATTAACAGCTGATATCTTGCTTATTAACCTATCTAACACACTGTCTTGCATTTTCAAAAGTCAAAATTTATCTTCCTCTCCCTCATTTCTCTAATCATTTGCTTCAATGTAAAGATTTATCCACACATCCTCTATATCCACACATCCTTCACCAATCAGTCCTTCCAGTCCACTCGGGACACTTCTCGACAACGAACAGCATATAGTCTTCCCTACAAACAATCAACTAAGATACACAATTTCTACAGTTCTCCTTTATCATCTTAGCCTTATATAAGGGTACTAATACTCTGTTTGCTCTCTCAATTCGGTGCGAAACTAGTACCTCAGACATAAACAGCTTTATAACAATAATCAAGTATCGCAATAAATCATTACGCTGTTCTCAGGTTGGATACAAATCATTCAAACCACGAGTATTTTCATCCTAATAGGAGCCTGGGCTAGATTTACAACTTGCTTCAACTGTTCACTACCCATCCTCCTCTTTGCTGGATAACCTATCTATCATAATCCTGCCCACGGTCCAATTAATACCTATTCCTTTTTCTTGTGCATCAAAAAGACACCAGTCATTATCACCTTTGCAGATTACTCGCAATTATAGTATATTTTATCGAAAAAGTGTTCTTTTCCATGCTACACTTCCAGTCAATGCATTTCTAATCAGTGTACAAAACATCATCCCTATGTTATTGATGTCTCAAGCAGTCCCCTTATTCTAATTCTTAACCTTTGCCTTCTTTCCAGAAGAGCTTTCCTATTCCCTTGTATGTTCCCATTCATTTTCCTCCTTCCAAATGTTCATTTACCTCTTCTTTTCTCTTTACATATGCATCTTTTAGTATTTCCTTTTTTCTCCTTATAAATTTTAAGCATCTTTTTTTGAAACTCATCATTTGCTTTTTAGTACATTCAACGCACGCTTCTTTTTTATACTTTTCTTGTAGTGCAACCCCGCGTGTGCATAACCTTCTTCTATGTCCAGCACTTCACTGTGTATCAGTTACAGTTATTCCATACTGTTAGCACAACCACATACTTCTTTTGCACTGCTAACTTCCTTCTTTCATTTGCTTTCAGATTTATTCAGTTTTAACTGTTCCAATTCAACTGATTTACTTGCGAGCGTTCTTACATATCTTTATACTTTTCACTAAACTTCTCACTCTTAATTTAATTTCATTTTCGTATCATTTCTCTCCATCCAAGTCCCACTAACTTTAATTTTACATAAGTACAATAGTGACCGATAATCCAATTCTAAACCTTCCTCACTGATTTAAATGCCAAACATACTTCAAATCTCCTTCTTTACCAAACAAAATCAAATCAATATTTCACTTTTACTCTTTCCTAAACAAACTCTCGTATACTTAAGGATACCTTGTGGTTTAACGAAAGTATTACATTACCACAATGCCTCTCCTCACAAAGAAATCAATCACGATTTCTTACACTTAGCCGACGGGGAGCTGTATTGATGCTGTTTCTACAGGAGGCTTGTACAGTTTGGTAGACAATATCGCAGCCTGCAAGAAGCCTAGAAGACTATGTGCTATAAGGTTTCGAACACGTTATGATTTTCCTCATATATATAATCTAATCGAGTATAGTAATTATATTATATTGTTTAGATATCTTTATATACTATATATAAATATATAGCTATATAATATATTATTATTATTATGACGTGGTATATAATATAAGTATAAAAGTAATAGTAATCATAGATACATATACTGGGTAGTTAGGAACCGTATGGGGTAATTAGTTTTGCCAAGTAAGATGTTTTTGGTGAGGGGCTACCGCCCACATTAAGGGGAAGTTCGTATTAGGGTGACAATTACTGTAAGAGAGTTCATGCAATGAAACATTTTATATACGCATAGAAGAGGCTACGTGCTTAAATCTAATAGAAACAGTATTTTGTTTAAAATAATAAAAAATACAAAACAAAAAAAAAAAAGAAAAAATATTTTTTTTACAAAATTTTATATATATATATATATATGAATATCTGTTGATATATATAAGTATATATATTAAGTAATAGTTTTTACATTACCTATATATAAAGTAGAGTATATATATACTTTATTATATATTGATTGATATACGTTATATTATTATATATAGTTATACTTAATATATATACAATCTCAAAAGTCTATCGGTCTTCCATCCTCTCTTTATCTTATATCATAATACATTTTTATATAATTTAATAAGATCTTATTTATATATATTTAGATGGGAAGATAACGATATCGAGGCTCCATCTTTTATATGGTGACGTCTATTCTCTTTTGCGTTCAATGATTTATTTACAAACATCATAGCCTACACAACATATTACTAGGAACCACGAATTTATCACATATCATATTTTAACAGTACACACACTTTGATTAAAACACCTTAAGCAGACATCTACTACTCATATCCCCTATGTGTGGGGGGAAAAGAATTGAGCGCACATCGGTATGTCTGCGTGTGCGTAGAAGTGACTAAGGAGGGGTGGTGAGTTGGGTTAGCTGCCAACTACACTATCTCTTGGGCTAGAATGCTGATGCATGCTGGAGATGGTCTGATCGCGTAGACGACCTTTCTAATTTTCGCGAAATTGTATGAATCGTAATGGGTAATGGAATGTAGAAGAATGAAATGTTGAGGCAAAGAGGAGGAGAGGTGATGGATGTATTTAGAAGAGGCAAATTTGATTTGTGCTGTGAATGGGAAACAAAGAGGAAAGGAAAAGGTGAAATTGAAATGTGTGTAATTAGTTATTAAAAAGGAGTGGGAGATAAAATGCGATTGGAGGAGAGTAAGAGAGGTGTAGAGGTGTGTGAATGTGTGTGCTGGTTGGAAGAGAAATGAGAGAAGGGGAGAAGAGTGAGTTTGCAATTTTGAATGAGTGCCTGTGGTATCAAGCTATGGTAGACTTTGAGTGTGGTTAGTATAGGAATTCTAATGGTTAAATTTAAGTTTGAAAAGGTAAGGTATGATGTGGTTGTGAGTATGGTCCCAGTTACTGAAGGGAGAAGTCGAAGGAGGGCAGTAGAAGTTGTAATTTTGGGAATATAGAATGATGTTTGGATGGCAGGTAATAGTGTTGGACTGAATGAGGATATATAAGGATGAGATGATAAGAAAATAAGGTGATGGTAATTAATAGAGGAGTGTTATTGGGGTGGGTGGGAGGAAAGATAGAAGTGGATAGGAGGTGTTATTCTGTGAAGAAGAAGAAGGATATGTGAGAGTTGGGAGAGCTGGGAACTTAATCGTTCCGATAGAGTATAAAGCTAGACGTGGTGGTGTCAGGGTAGAGATGGTATCGAAGTGAAAAGTGATTTTGGTTTTGAGTGATGTGAATGTCAAAGAAGGGTGGATCTCTGGAGTATTGCTGTTGGAGCACTCGCGCTCTACTCAGTTTAGGGGTCTTTGAATGGGATTATCGAAATCAATTATGTTGTTCGTACCTGATGTGAGTTAGGTGCGCGCTTGGAGTGGAGAGGAGGTGATAGGCAGAAGGTAATTAACGACAGTGAAGACAAGATTAGTGTTGAGCAAGAACAATAAGATAAGTATAGTGTAGGGGTCGTGCGGTAGTAAATGCGGTTGTATGATGATGAGTTGTTACTGTGTGGGAATCAGAATCTGGCAAATCAAGGATTTGTTAGTAATTAGTGAAGTGGAGTGTGAGTGTTGGAAAGTAAGATGTTTAAACGAAGAAATCGAGAGAGGTTTGATAAGCGCGATCTAAGGTAAAAATGTGTTCAGATATTCAACAGCAAATAAATGAAGTTTAAAAGAAAGATGCTTGGCATTATATAAGGAGGAAAAGAAGAAACACTAAAAGGTGCATACGTAGGAGAAACAAGAGGTAAATACTGCAAGCAGTTTGGAAGGAGGAATGAAAATGAGGACATATAAGAGGAATAGGAAGCTTCTTATGGAAGGAAGACGCGAAGGGTTCAAGAATGAGAAATAAAGGGGAATCTGCTCGTTAGAGTAATGTTTGGATGTGGCTTATTGACCTGATGAATGGACTCGTGTAGTGGGAGTGTGAAAGAGGCGTTCGATAAATCTGCAACGCAATATTATACTATTATGATGAAGTAGTGATATATAGTGACATGTGTGTTGAGTGTGTGTGATAGTGGGCAGAAGGATATGGTATGTTCTGGGGATGAGGGTGTGTGTAGGCGGAGAAGTGTAATGGAAGAAAAGAGATGTGTTGAAGAATGGTAACATCTGGCCGTATAGAATGAAATTACTAGTGAATTAGAGGTCAAGAGAGGCCGCAGATTAGTGAGTAGGATTGGATTTGAAAAGTTGTGTAAATAAATGTGTATAGTGAAGGGGTGATGATACGGTTCCCAAGGGGAAGTTGGAGGAGAAGAGCGTTAGTGACGCTATTTATGGATAAGAAAAGGGGAAATTGTAGAAATTATAGGTTGATAAGTCTTATTGAGTGTTGTCAGGGAAGGTATTGCTGGTCAATTTTTGGTTAAGCACCTTTATACATCTTTTTTTGATCATATATATATATATAATATATATATATATATTGTATAGTATATATAAAGTTATAAATATATATGTATATATCTAAATATATATAACGTACTATCTATATATAATATAGTATTATATTATACATATCGATCATTATTTTATATATATTATATAGTATATATATAATATATTATATATATACTATTATACAGTGTAATTAGGTAAATCCGTATTAATAGTCAATATTGAGGCCTAGAAGGGGTATTGGGTTACTTATATATTTACGCAGTGACGCACACGCGAGTGTATTGTACCCCTTGTTACCAAAATGTAAATACGGCTGTGCCGCACACATAGCCTTCATGTCCACGTACACAGCCCGGATGGATAGGGAGTCAAGGATGCGGAATAGCGATCCCGATCGTGATGTATTTTTGGACGAGATGCGATCTTACGAAAAAGCATATCCCACGGTTTACATCTCCCTAAACCAGGGGCGTCTTCACAGCAACACTAAAGACACGCTAGAGACCCCCCCCCACAAAGCCCACCAAACCACCAACGGCTACCCAACTACGAGTGTATGTTTTTTAACCCAACGCTTGTTTTTTACTCACGCAACGAGACAAAAAAAACGCTTTTGAAAAAACCCATGTTGTGTTATCACAGATCCACCTATATAATATATTGACATGTGTGTGATAAGTATATTGTAATGTGATATTTATATGTGTAGTATTATCTATATATCTAATTATGAATAGCTATATATACGTGACCGTGTCATACTTATAGCGTAGATATATTATATATTATTATATATATTTATTATAGTATTAATATATATATATAATAATATGATACACAATAGTATATAGGGGCGGCTCGTCATTAAGGGCCAGTGGGGCCCGGTGCATCACTAGTTTTTAAAGAAAATACAAATAATTTCTTAATTAAAAATTATTTTGAGTATTTTCATTTTTAATTTCGATTCTTCTAACAAAAATTATTGTTTGCCATATCTAGAAAATGTTCTCGAAAATTACACTTTCGATTTTTTACGAGCTTGCAGCTTCTGGCCAGCAGAATTGGGCAATGAGAATATTATACAATAAATCGTATCAGACAAACTGTAGCACGACGATCTTATTGTGGCGATAGACTCTATTCATTCGTTTTTGAAAGGCTAAGGGCAGGGTAGAACGGCGCACTGTTGGGTATTAATTGCAGATTTATTGCAGTATATGATTCTTTGTGATTAAAGTTCAGATTTGTTGTAAATATATATATAATTTATGAGTATATTATAGTGATTATCAGTAATTGTTATATATGATATGCTTATGATAATTAAGTATGAAAGGAGGAATACTATTATATATAATAGTAAGTCTATAATCCACAGTATGATATACTCAACTCACATAAGATAGATTATAGTCGTTTATAGGGCATATATTATAATTATATAGGTGTAATATTATTACTTTAGGGATTGTGGCCAGATATTCGCAGCAAACTATCGGTATGGCATACAGCTATCCGGGTACAGTTTTAGTGCACTATACGGATCACGGCCCAGGATATACGTTATCTCGGCACAGACTGCATACCGGATTAATTACTATACCCTAGGTCGTGGAGATTTCTTCTCGTGTTAGGAAATATTCCAAATATTGAAAAATGTTAGATATTATATTGAATATTTATATATAATATATATATATATAATATACGTAGTAATACAGTACATATTTATAAGAGGCTTATTATTTGTCAATAAGAAGTTAGGTAATAGTATATATCATATATATATATATATAACTATATATAACTATTATGATAATATTTGTATTATAGGAAATTTCGATGTTGGAGGTGTGTATATTATTTCTATTCGAAATTTGTTGGCTGTAAGAGTAGATCTTGATGAGAATTTGCTGGTGGTGCACGTTGTTCATATTATGGTTAAAATATGGTAATATTAAATGGGGTTATAAATAATATAATAAATAAAAATAATTAAAACGATAGTATGGGATAAAGAAATGTGAATACTTTATATGGGAATCAAAGAATTCGGCTAAAAACAAATATTAATGCAATTCTTTTACACCGAAGTGAGTGAGAATTTTTGCATGTACTCCTATATATTTTGATGAATTTCTAAATGTAGAAGCAGGAATGAATGAGGAAGAGGAGCAATGTGTGTGTAGATTTACAGTATATTATAGCATCGATTCTCAGAAAAATTTATATGGAAAAAATACAGATAAATTTTATTGTGTTTTATACCCGCTTCACTGTAAGCGTGAATCAAGAGCATAGGGCGCAAAACTATCGATAAATGAGAATGTTGAGAAATGAATAGTACGTTGCTATTAAGGTGCTACGAATGATACGGTCATATCGGATATAATAAGACATTATAAGTTAAGGACAAATCGAAGAGACTAATATATATACTGGAGAATAGGTTCGATTATAGTAACACTGCAATTATCATCTTATATATTGAATAAATTTTACATCAGAAATAAAAGAAACCTCTTTAAAAAATGATCCTTTTTAATTAGGAACATGGAAGACATTATAAATGGGATGTGTTTTGACAATACTGCAAGTAATACTGGAAAAAAGGGTCCTGTGAAATTACCGAGCAAAAGTTGAAAAGATATCTCTTAGCCTTTGCATGGCGACATCACATTAATAATATTATTGTGGCTGCTGCTTTCAGCAAATACTATAACGTCTCAACTAGACCAGATATTCTGTAGTTTAAGAGTTTCAAGATTTTCTGGAAAAATATTAATACACTAAGGTATGAAACAGTTCACATAAAAACGTTATTGAAAGAGAACATCTTCAGTTTTTGCTTAAATCAATTAAAGAAATGTCACCCACGGGAGGATTATCGTGAATTAGTGAATTGTTGGAATTGACATTTCTTTATTTATGAGGCACCCTAGAGAGAGAGATTTCTTTTCGTGTACCTGATGCTCTGCATTGGGCACGGTGGATGGGACGCAACTCATCTATTCATTAAAAATGGTATTGTTCAAGTGACAACTCAAGAAGAAGTTGCAATAAAAAGATATGCATGCTTTGTTGTACGGTATTATGTTCCTAACTGGTTTTTAGCTCCAATAACAAGTTCGGATCCAAGAAAAGACTTAAAGTATCTCCAAGATCTTGAATGTTGTGGTGAAAATTAATAAGCTATCCTTAGTAGCTAGTAAAACACTCATACATCACTTGTGGTGCCTAGGTAAAGAACTAGTAGTATTTGGGTTTATGGATGATGAAGTATCAGTTGGTATGAAACGCAAGATGGTTGACGCTCTTAAGACACCGAGAAGAAAAGGACAAGAGAGTCCGGAGAAATGATATGTTTGAATGATCAAGATGGCACCCGAGATAAAACACTGCCCGATTTCGCTAAAGAATCTGCATATTTGTTTCTTTTCAAAATACGCTTAGACTTGTCATTTGCCGACATAGATTCATCAGAATGGCACGGCAGAAACTACCATAAGAAAGCAATGGAAATAGCAAAGACACTGAATGTTATCAACGACAATGCTGAAAGAGTTATAACATTAATTCAAAACTAAAAGAATCATCTAACGAAAGACTAAGAGCAGATGCAATACCTTCTCAAAATCTTAAAAAGACACAGAGAAAATTTTCCAGGAGTAGCCAAAGTGCAGCTGAAAAGGAGTTAGGAGAATAATTAAATGATCCTCGTTAAGTAAATGTGAGTAAATGACAAATATAAAAAGTGTGGATTAAGCCTTTTATGGAAACCACATTAAAAAAGCGCGCCTAATATGGTTACCTCATGGGTGGGGTGGAAAAATTATATTAAAATTCATCAATCTCTCGGCACTATTTAATATTCTTCAAGCAGACTAAAATTTATCACATAGCGTTTTTATGGCATACCTCATAATTTGACAGGGTGAGACAAAAAAATTGTAAGTAAAAATTTTACCTCTTGAGCCACTCCTAATATATATATATATATATACAGCAGAGTAGTATATATATATATATATATATATATATAGCAGCAACATATATATATATATATATATATATATATATATATATATATATATATATATATATATATATATATATATATATATATATATATATATATAAGTAAACAATAGTTTTCCTTCGATAAAATTTTAATTTTTATGAAACCATATTTCAAAAGATGTTAAGTGAAAATGGTGGGTTGGGTTGCTAGCCCTATCCCCCAGTCCTCTTCCGGGAGTCTCTCCCCATAATCCGATTCCCCCGATATATGCAAACTCACTTGTCACAAATTATGTAATATATATATATATATATATATATATATACAAGGTTAAGCAGCAGCAGTAGCAGCAGCAGCAGCAGCATATGGAGCAGCAGCAGCAGCAGCAGCATATATATATATAAGCAAGGGAGCATATATATATATATGTATATATATATATATATATATATATATATATATATATGGGACACAAAAATCAACTCCGCGTCCACGTCTTGTGCCCCGATAACGGAAGAGCAAAGAGGAAAAGTTTTCTTCTCTGGTTGGGGCACGACATGCCCAGCAAACTGTTTTCCGGTATGACCTGCTTGTAATACCCAAGACTCAGCCTCGGAACAGGATATATGTTTTGGGTTACGAACTAGGCGACGAAAATGGACTAAGAATTCGGATACACACCAAACTTTAGATGTGCAACGTTGAACATATAAATATATAGTGACAAGGAGGAAGAGGTGGTGAGGTCGTGGAGAGGAGGAGGAGGAGGAGGTGGATGATCTTTTGGGCATGGCTATGAGACTGAGAGGAAGGAAGGAGGGCAGATATTTGGGAGGAGGATATGTGTTGATGCACAGTGGAGTGGAGGAAGGTTGGAGAAACCACGGAGTGGAATTTGTTGTGGCACCTAAGTGGAACCCATATATGTTGAGAGTGGAGGGAATATGCGAAAAACTTATGGTATGTAGCTTTAAAATCATGAGAAAAAATTACCATGTGTTTCAAGGTAGATGCACCCCAGCAGACATACGAATGAGGAGAATGAAAAGTTTATGGAGCTGATGGAAAGATGGGTAGAGATGTATTTTATTTGAAGTTTTATTTCATAATATAATAAAAAAGGGCAACACTTCTTCATTACTCACATTGGCATTTTTTGATAAAAATTTAAAAAATTAGAGAAAGTGATTTAAATAATTTACAACTCTGGATGCCTTCATTTTACTAATTATTTACTACACTGATTTCAATACTTAAAATAAAGAGTTAATCTTTTTACCTTCAATTTTCAATGCTTATGCTACAACAAAATCTGATTTACAACCATCAGATTTTATTATAAAACTATATAGCTAAAAATAAAATATAATTTTTTAGTATTTTACTAAAATATTATTAACTTATATTACATCCATCCCTAATACTTTACTAACCCAAATCTTCTCTAACAGTAATAAAAACATTCAACAAATAAACTATCCATATCTTTATATTTACCTGAAAAAGAAAAAAACTTATACGATAGTAATAAAGAATAAAAAAAGATCTCATGTCTACCCCAAATGA
Source organism: Trachelipus rathkii (assembly GCA_015478945.1). Taxonomy (NCBI): domain Eukaryota; kingdom Metazoa; phylum Arthropoda; class Malacostraca; order Isopoda; family Trachelipodidae; genus Trachelipus; species Trachelipus rathkii. The sequence continues at coordinate 16,134 of JABUQX010047112.1, forward strand.
AACAAGATAAAGATATAAAAAGAACCGATGCCAGGTGTTTGTCTCGACCAAATCCATTTTCTCCATGGTTATTAAAAGCATTGCTTGCCAAATTCTTTTCTTTATTCCTGAGAAAAAAGAAGCGGGAAAGGGAAAAAAGTGGAAAAAGAAATAAGTAAGTGACAAAGAAGAGAAAAAGAAGTAAATTAAGTGTTTTATTATTATTATTATTACATAATATAATAATAGGAAATTGTTAGGTATTGATCTCCGCCGCCCACATGCGGCTCCGACCCTGCAGGCAATCCTTGCGGATTCTTTGTCCCTCTACAGCTACTTGCTATTGTTTTTGACATTTAGTTTTCCCCAGCCAGTAGTATTAAAGAAATTAATGCATTTGATGACTGATAAAAATGTTTGTCAGATATTGGATGAGGATAAATTTTTGGTGCATTGTAATCAAGTACAATGAGTAGAAAGAATAACACACACAACATAAGCCTACATATAAAAAAAAGAGCAATTAATTACCTGAAGAGAGAGAAATCTATTCACATACGAGTATTTTATGTTTGCGAATTGTAATAAAGAGGGTTAGGATATATGCCTTAGGTATTAGATAGCCTAGAAAGCCTCAGCTTGTAAAAAACTTATTGAAACATATTGATTGTTGGAATAGGCAAGAAATATGAGAATAGTATTTGTGGAGCAGATTATATAGTTAATATTCCATTGTTGTTTCTTTTTTCTTATATTATTATTAGTAGTGTATGTATTATATGTATTATTATTTTCATTCAATTATTATTATTATTATTATTAATGTATTATGTATTAATTATTATGTGTTATTATTTTATTATTGTAGTATAAAATGTGTGTCTTTTTTCTATCAGTATTTTTCTGGCCCACTCTTGGAGTCTAAGGTGTCTAATATGAAACAACAAACCTATTATATTAATACTCATTATATTCACACAATTCATCCCTATAATATCACTGAGACATTCATTTGTGGAAGGTCACGGCTATCGGTTCACATATTTTTACGGTCATTAGCCATTGCAAGTAAGGTTGCTACAAAACGTCAGTAGCACAGTGGATTTTCCTCGCGACCGGGAAGGAGATTTGGTTTCATATCAGGTTTTGTCCATTATGAAATAGGTTTTCTGGTATCTCACCAATTACGGAAGTATTGTATATAAAAAATTGAACTTTATCTGTGTCAAGTGAAAATATTTTTTCTTTGTGTGTTGGAACTTTTAATAACCCTGTATACAAAAAAAAAACGTATATGGTTTAAAGGATTGTAAATAAATTAAATTAGTGTATACTATCTTCAAAAATTAACAATTGTTTAGAAAAAAAATTTTTTTTTTTTTAAAAGTTAACATCTTAAAAATTGTTTGCAACTCAAATAGGTAGGGCGGTGTAAGGCTGGCGTTCTTTTCGATCTTAAGACTTGTATCATATTCTTCTAATACTACTTGAGCTTTTATTATTTCTCCATAATTATCTTTGTACATGCTTGTTACGCACTAGTATACTTACCACCATTTGGTTAATATATATATAGTTAAGAGTATAATAGGGAATATAAATGCAAAATTACTAATTGTGGAGAATATATTATATATATATTATTAATATTATTATAATATATATATATATATTATATATATATATATATATATTATATATATTATATATTATATATTATTAATTATATAATATATTATATATATATATATAAATATATATATATATAATTTTATATATATATAATATATAATTAAATTAATATATATTATATATACATTACATTAATATATTATAATTATATAATATATATTATATTAATTATTAATATATATATCTTATTAGATAGTTGATTCATAGCTATAAGATATACAATAATTAAATTAAAATAATTAATTAAATTAATAATTAATTATATATAAGAGATCATGTGCAATACTTTCAAAGATAAATTAAATATTATATGCTCATATAGCCTCATATAGAGCAGGGGTAGTTCGACAAAATTTCAGGACGTCGTAAAGATATTGAACGAAAGTTTGTTTCCAGATTTGACGGGACAATTAGTTCACATGAAAAAGGTCAAAATAATTAACTATTTAATTCTTTATCATGAATTCTGCGATTTTTTAAAATCAGCCTTATTTTAATCAAAAGATGCCAAAAAGTGAATCAAGAGATGACAAGACTTTGCAAAGATAATAATTTATATATAATAATCTAAAAAAAAACTTTATATAGTAATAAATAATTGGCCTTGGTAGCAGACTACATCTTGCGATATTGGCAATTTAATATAATCAATTAAAATTAATTTAAAATTAATTTTTATTAAAATAAAATTTCAATAATTTATAATATATTACTAATAGGTCAATTTCTAATCGTCTAATAATAAATATGCATACCATATAAGCTGACGGCTTCTCCTCTAAATACAAAAAGAGGATAGAATTTACTGAAAAGTATAGATGTGCATAACGAGATCAAATCGGCGGATTGAGTAATTTGCAGCATCTACTGAACCTGTTTTACATTGCTCCAGAAACATTTCTTTTTCATATGTCTCCATTTCATTAATTTGGACGGATACCGTATTAGTATTTCTTGTCTCAGTTTTATAATGCCATACAGTAAAAACTCCTCACAACAATGAATGAACAACCATCCATCTTAAGAGAAAACATTAGAGATTAGGTCATCTTTCTGACACATATACTACTATATCTCATATACTCTCTCAGCTTCTTGTCTTAGTAAATGTATACCAATTGCCCTAGGCACGGGTTTTTGTGTCGTAAGAACTCTCGAATTATAATATAAGCATTTTTTTTTGTATAATCGTACATAAAAAAAGCGCGATTAAAAAAAAACAAAAACAGCAATGTGTAGAAAAGAAAGATCATTCCATTGTTAAAGTAAACTAGGAATTGCAAATATACTTCAAAAGTAGAATTGTAATAAATCCTGGACAAATGACATATATCACGCATAAAATATAAAATAATGAATAATAATAATGAATAATAATAAATAATAATTTAACTCCGAATAATAATAATAATAATAATAATAATTAATATAATCAATAAATTAATAATAATAATAAATAAAAAAAAATAATAATTAATAATAATAATAAGGTATACACCTTAGAAAATTTTGGCAAAAAAAGGCAAAACCAATTCACAAGTATGAGCGAATAGCATATGTCAAAGTATGACTTCATACTGCATTACTGAAATGAAAACTTGTTTCTGTGGATTTTACAAAAACAAACCAAGAAATCTATGAAATAAAAAAATCAAAGATTTGCTACTATCCGCTAAAACAAGTAAATGATAGAATAGCTAAAATGTCTTCACATAATGTAACATATTTGCAGGATTGAATTGTTAATAATCAAAGAGTTGAAGATATTCAACTTTACATTCTTTGCCTTTATCACTTGCATATACTTTAGATAGTTCTTGCGACATAAAAAAAACAACTAGGCAATACAAGTTGCTCTTTTTGATCAGATATATATGTCTTTCCCAAGAGATCCACCATAAAATAAAACAACCAAGCAAAGAAACTTCTAGGAATTGCTCACCAGATCTTCGGGACATAACCATAGAGGGGTAAATATAATTAGCGTATATGACTCGGCAAATAATGCCTTGAAGAAATAGATCGATCGATTTTTAAATAAAATGGTTCAATGAAGGCAACTGATGGACAGAAGTCTATGATAGGAAAAAATAATATATAAACAAATAATTTAAAAAGAAAGAAATCAGGCAACAACAATTTCTTCAAGTCCAATGCTCAAATAAATTCGCTAACTCGAAATTCTTACGAAGTAAACCCTACGTTTAATTCAACGTATGCATAAAATTACAAGAAAGCCACTTCTGTGCCCAAAACCATTTCACCGCTGAAATATGTTGAGTGGTCTTATGAAATTTTTGGTAATCAAGATTGTTTAACAGCATCTTGTCAAAAGCACTTTCTACATCGTCAGTTAAAAGAATTCTTTAAACGAAATTTGGAGACTCAGGTATTTCCCGCACTTCCTTCTTCACAATAAGTGCGATGGCTTTTCCAAAGGTAAGGTGTTGAAACGTTTTTAAACATGTTTGCTTTGTGCGTTGAATGAAATAAAATACATTCACTAAAATGACTAAAATAGGCGTAATCACCCTTGAATTTAAGTCTGTTGAGAAACCGACAAATGATGCAAATAAGACAAAAGAATGTATAGTGTTTTTTTGTTTTTTTTATGGTGGATATCACAGCGAAATTTAATATTGATGTTACTGAATTCTAAAAGGCTGAAAGGAAAGGGGAAACCCAGCACTAGAGTGTTTTGGTAGAATAGGAATGTTTTTGTTGTTTGAAAGAAAAATTAATCTTGGGTTTGAGAAGATTATATTTTTTGAGAGTCTGAGTAAATTACTTTTCTATTTCAAATTTCTAAACCTACACACAATACAGCAAAACATAAAATCCGCAAGCATTAAAACAGTTGCAACTAGTTTGGACACGAATTACACCTATACACAGCAAGTTAGGTAAATAAAAAAAAAAATTAAATGAATGATCGAATTTTGCTGACAGATGCTTGAGCAATTCAAAGACCAAAAAAAACCATCCTCTAGCATTTCATAAGTTAAATTTTCCTGCTCAACACATAACTAGTTAACGAAATTCACATTTGATGAGCCATTTATAATTGATTAACTTAAAAGCAAGTGTTAGGTAATTTTAATTCATTATCATCTGTAGATTTAAAAAGTAAAGCTTTTTGGAGTCGAAAATTTACAGAGTTGAAAAGCAAAGTTGGACTAAAAGATGTTGGAAGGCTACCAAGAAAAATGTATGTTATACAGATGTAATACGCAAACAAAAGAGGTTTGTGGACAGCTTTGACTATAGGATAATACCGCTGCAGTTGATGGCCTTTATATGTGACCAACATGAAAATAGTCTTCCAAGATTTGCTCGTACAGTGAATGTGAAGAACGTTTAGGCATTTGGAAGTGAGCGGACTATCTTCGGAATTCGAACTTATTTCGTGCGAGAGACAGCGTTCTCTCCAGCCTTAAAAAAAAATAAAATAAAATAAAACTAAACTAGTTCGAAACCTTAACTAACGACAAGAATTGCAGATATTTTCATTATCGATGTTTGAAACACTTTTAATACATACAAACAGTAGATTGATAAACGCCAAAATTTATCCAAAAACTTTTAAAACAAGATGGAAAAAGCCAACGCTCCAATTGAATTTGTTTGCTCAAATGATATTGGTTATTGTTTTTATTTTTTTAATTTTAGACAAGATTACATTTGTATTGAGTAAGTAGTTGTAAATATTCCCTCTACTTAGAATAACCATGCCAAAGCCCAATCAGCTCCCAATTTGAAATCGAAGTCATTGCTCACATTGTTTTGTATCTGAAGCTACAAGTTATTCGCTTAACGTTCAAGTTTTAAATTGTTTTTTAATTTTTCACAAGACTGCTTAATAATACATCAAACTTGAAATAATGGCCAGTCATTATTTCGATATTTATCGGAATTTAGTTTTTGAATAAAACTATCTATTTGATATAATAATAAAGTATATATATTACTTTATAATATATAATAAATATTTTATTTCTTTCATAGAAATAAATATTTTTAGACTTTAGTTTTTTTATTTTATCAAAAAACTTTATTTATACGAGTACTATTTATTGTTGGTGAAATATTTAAAAGGTCTTAAAACTTATGAAATATATATTTGTAAATTGTAATATTTGACTCTTCCGACTCAAAAGGTTGCCGACCCCTGCCCTTTAGAGCACATTAATATAAAAATTATATAAGTACTAAATTATTTTTAACTTTAATTATTATATATTTTATTAACTACTTTATTAAAATATAATATGTATTTAATTATTACTTATTCCCTACTTATATATTTAATGACTGAATACCGTTCAAAAATGAAAGAAATTTTTAAATATTTTGTAGAATGAAGTATATTAAAAAACAAAAAACAATTAAAAAAACCCAAAAATTTTAAGGGGTTTTAGGGTTTTTTTTTTAAAAAAAAAAGCGTGTCATTTTATTTATTTTTAAAAAAACAGATAACATCATTTTTTTAATAAAACATATACCGTATCTATATTATATATTAAAATATATATATATATATATATAATTATATAATATATATATATAATAATAAATATATATATATATATAATATATAGTAATATATATAAATATATTATATATATATATATATTAATATAATATATATATATAATTATAATTATATAATATATTAATGATTGATTTACATGACATTACCGCATCCTGCCATCTACTTCTTTTGGGGAAAATGAGGATGATATTAGAGGATTTTTATATCATTTTGATAATATGTATAAAAATTATTTGGCATTCTTTATCATTGGAGTTAGTATGTGGCGAATAAGTTGTAATTTTGAAGATTTCGAGATATATTATATTACTATAAGTATATATTATTTATAAATATAATATTATATATATAATATAATATTATAATATATTATAATTTAATATATATATTAATTATTATATATAATATATATATTATATATATATATATATTAATGATATATTATATAATATAATATTATAATATAATATATATATATATATATATTAATATATATAGTTATTATATTATATATTATGATCATTATCAATTGTCATGTACTAATTTTCCATCTAGTAATTAATATTAATTTATATAATATATATATATATATATTAATATATATATATATATATATATATATTATATTAAAATATATAATTATATATATTTATTTAATACATATTATATTATATTTAATATATATATTATATATATATATTAATTATATAATATATTATATATATAATTATATATATTATATATATTATATATTAATATATATTTATATATATATATATATATATATAATTATATATATAATATATATAATATTAATATATAATATAATTATAATATATATATATATATAATATATATATATATATTATGTAATATATATATATATAATTAATAATATTAATATATATATTAATATAATATATATATATGAATAGTATTATATATATATATATATATATAATATATTATATATATATATATATATATATATATAATTATATATAATTATATCGTATATATATATATATATATATATAAATATATACTAGTTATATAATAATATGTCTACCTTATTTATTGCCACTATTTGTTATATATACCCAAATATATATACTCATAAGCAGATTTATTTATTGACTTTAATATATATAATTTTAAGAGAAAATAATTTATAAAATTATATATATTATTTGATAATAATATATATATAATAAAAATAAGTTTTATTCTAATATAAATAATTATTATATAAAAAAATAAAAAAATACTTGAAGTTTTATATTGAAATATATTAATGTATACTTAGATGGGTGTAAATTAAAACATAAAGCAGAAAAATGCAATATATAAGAACATAGTTTATTTTATATATATATCATAAATCTTAAAATAAAATTACTAATATATTATATATATATATATATTATATAATATTATATATTACTAGAAAATAAAATTTATTGAGTATAGTTCCTTATTTTAAGATGGAATATAGAATTTACAGAATAGTGACTTCCGCAACCGTAAACTATTAATATAAGAAACTTTTCACTGCAAGAATAACGAAATTGCGAGTTGAATTTCTAATAATCTATTAAACACAAAAAATCACATAAGAATTAGACGTTCTTATATAAGAAAAATAGTGCCGTTTCATAATTTTAAAAGCAACTGTAGATTATAATGATGGTGTTCTTGTTCATGGACATAAATGTATTTTTTTATTTTTTTAAAGTGTTTCAAACCTAACATTATTCAAACCAAAAAATATTGGAACGGATTCCTTTGAAACCCCGGGGGCAACTATAAGATGATGTTTACGACAATAAGTGGGATCAGTCTTTTTTATCACCCCTACCATGAGCAACCTTTTTCGATGGAGTGTTTTTTTAAAGCAGGTTTATTTTTCAGAGCGTACATCAAATATATTATATAAGTTATATTAAACAATATATAAAATATGTAAAATTTTCTTTTAAGTTCTTTTGGTGCACACGCAGTGAAAGTTATGTGTTCTGATATCCGCCACGATATGCTTTTATATTCGCAGTAATTCCGCAGCCAACCATATCTTTTCTCTACACTCTCTATCTGAGACGCACTTAAACTTTGTGTCCACGGTCTCAGTACCTCCCATACAAGAGGTTTACGATGGAGTGTAGCTTGGTCACGAAAAGGGGTTACGGCCCGTGTGTCCCTTTTCTTGGATGTTCATTGGTGTCATGGAATGCGAAATGCTATATTGGAATATGAAATATGGTTCCTGCGAAGTCATCACTGACATTCTACCAGTTAAACCCACACATATTGACGCTTACACAAATATTGGTATTCGGCACATGCCCTTGACAACTAAGATCTGGTTGTCGGATGTCCAATGCATGTGTGTGAGTATTGTCGCATCTATTGCGCCCTTGTAGATTTTGAGGCGAAACGGTTCCTGCTAATAAGGTGATTTGTAAGGGCCCAGATTCAGGGATTCTTATTCCAAGTTTAGTGATACAACTTGTAGAGATACGATTCGAGAGGACTTTTGTTTAATTTTCCACACTATCCTCTTATAGGTCATTATTTAATTTTTTTTCTACTAGGCGCCCTATGTCTAGGGCCAGTAGGATCGATTCTTGTAGTTACAGCTTTATATATATGCAAATTCGTTAAGAAATACGATCACTTCATAATGATATGAACGACATTATAATTGATACGTATCCCCCTCACTGACAACCACAAATATCTTACTAAAAAAGTTACTCCCAGAAAAAGTGGCTCCTGTCAAGAAATGTCGTGAAATTGAAGGGACTATTACAACAACAACCAAAACCCCCCTCCACTCAGGCTCACCGTCCAGTGTGGTTTACAACATAGATATGCAGTCATTGGTATAATATATATATAACTTACACGTTTATTCATTTATTAATTATCCATATATCGTGATGAAGATCGGTTGGATAAATTCTGAGAAAAGAGAAAGAATTTTATCAACATAAAAAGGGATTTGTAAATGTATAACCTCAACTCGACTTTAGTAAAACACAGGGGACTCTCCATTTTCCAACCAATTCGTCCATTCTAACAAAGGTCGAACCATTAGTGGGATTCTAACAAAAAACCATAATTCAATACATCATCTCGTATAGTTTACTTGAAAAGGTTCTGTATATTTATAATTGCTAAGGGAACCGAATGTCATAAATTAAACAATATTTTATGGAAGGGTGAAATTAAGTAAATATATATTTAGTAATCATAGTCTAACGTATAAAATATTTAACTTATGAACACGGATAAAAAATAATAGGCACAATATCAAATTTCTTTAGTTAGATAAAAGACACACAATAAATCGAGTATAATTAAACCAACTAGAATATTCTACCTTTATACCGACTGACTCTTTCACAATTTTCACGGAAATTCTTGTTCTACTTAAACGAGGATGGTTGTAAACAAAGTCCTATAAAATGCATCAAAACAACTTATTCATTCTTATCTTCCACCGATGATATATATTAATTGTCATTTTTTAAAGAACTTCTTCTTCGATATATGTGCCATGATTTGATAGTAATAAAAAATAGCGACAAAACGTTATTAGGGGAGGTATCCTTTTATATATATATTATTATATATAGATGAATTAATATATATATTATAATTAATATATATATCCTTTGTAATATAGACCTAATTTGACCATTTTATCACTGGTAAGTATAGGTATAATAAGTATATTATAGTATATATCATATATATTAATTATATTATATATTAATATATATATAATATATATATATATATATTATATAAATATATAATATATTAATAATAATATATTATAAATTATATATAGCAGTTCTATAAAGATTAATCAATGTTATAAATTATTAAGTTATGAAGTAGTACAGTTCTTAGATCGATAATTCTTCCAAGACCTTATACCTTCATCTACTTTAAGAGAGAAATATGTAACTGTAGTAACGGATGAAGGTGACGCTGGCATTCTAGGCTCCACTGGTGTGAAATGAGTTTGGCATAGCGTCGATATCTATATATTTATATATATATTAATATATATTAATTAATTATTAGGGTATATTATATATAGGTTTTCACATTTACAAAACCATTTCATTCCTTGTAATAAAAGGGTTATTATTATTAATAAGCTATAGTAGTAAGTCTTTATCATTACCCTCTTATTTTATAAAGATTTGTTTATAGTAGTATTCGTTCTCAAGCTCATTTGATATAAGGAAATCTTCGAGGAATGTGAGTGATCTTAAACTTTTATAAGACTTGTGGTAGTTGGTTAAAAAGAACTCCAAAATCCATTATGGATGATCTATATATCAGTAGTATATATTATGTATGTGTGTGTGTGTAGTGTCGATGGGGCTTGAAAAAAAAATGCAAGATAGGAAAAAAAAATACCATTGTATTTGTGTTTGTGTGTGTGTGCGAACGTGCTCGGCGTTGGCGTGTTGTTGTTGTGTTGAATCGTGCCGCGCGCGTGTGTTTGCCTTTTTAAGAAAGCTTTCGACTGAAATTTCATTATATGTTGTGGAAAGATATTAGTATAACCTATGCTTATGCGTCTCAGCTTCCAATAATTTCAATATCCCTAAAAAAAAAAAAGAAATAATATATTATTTCGCACTGTAGATTATACCACTTTCGTTTCTTTTTCAATACACTTCGCAACTTACAGGTAAAAAAATCGCCAATAAGCACCTTTACTACTGAATGTCTGAATCAGAGCCAATTTCACTTAAGTGGAAAATCATCTGATAATCAAGCACTTCTACTACAGAAAGTATCGATCCAATTCAGGTATACACTAATATTGCATAACTCCGACCATATTCTAATATAATATATTTTTTAGATCTTAAACCAAAGAACATATGTGGGAAGCGTTAAAGCACAAGCAACATTCAGACCTGTCACTTCCAGTAACCGGGATTGCATCTCACAACTCCAAGCTCGGCACCTCTGCGTATATCTTGAGAATCCATCTAGTTCGCAAACACCCCGGATCAATCACTGGTTCCCGGCCCCACTTATATCAACAGTGCCCCGGAGAGATATAAGGACCCAATTTCCACCAGGAATTCTTTACGACTCTAATCCCACCATCTACTTACTCATAGATTCTGTTGTTGGATTTTTTTAAGACACATTAAGCCACCATACACTAAAACGACACACTTGCCATATCAAGGTATATTGCTCTAAAAAATTACTTTTTAATATATATATATCCTCAAGCTACAAAATTATTAAATGTTGCGGGTGGGGAATCCCAAGTAAGACATGGCCTGGACACCTAGGTCGTCCGCATATAACGCAATTCCCCAAATATTTGTGAACACGCAGGGAAGTCATCGACTTCGTCAACCTTTTAGAATCTGTTCTTGTAAAAGTTCCAAGAAGACATCTGATCGTGGTGGATAAGGAAGAGTTGGGGGAGTAGCTCAGTGGTGACGAGAGAGAGAATAAGAGACCTAAGCATCGACCGTTAAAATCTTGCTTCACCTACTCAATGGAAGGTTGTATTATTTGACGAGGCCAAGTTAACACGAACGCGGGAGATAGTTGTCCCGAGGTGGTGTTGAATCGATCCGGTGACCAATAAATTAATATATATAATATAATATATATTATTATATATATATATATAGTATATAATATATAAGCTAGTAGAAAAGAAAAGTAGAAGTAACTGACAGAAAATAGGTACTATTTGAAGTTCTCGATATTGTTTATAGATTCTAAAAATAATATAAATTGCTATAAAATATTATATTATATCTCTTAATTGTACAAATTATATAATATATATTTTAAACAAAATCAAGGCACAAGGCCCTAATTTACATCTTCATCCAACACAAATTTCGCAGATAAGTACAGTGAGATAAAGCTCTAAGTGAGGGAAAATATAATTAATCTTGTCAAGGAAACACAGAAAAAATGGTATAGAGAAACTCCACATATACAGATGGTTGGCTGATAGAAAAAAAAAATAAGGAATATAATAAGTACATAAGAGGAGTTGAAACTTGGAGTTGCTAATGCCAACACAAAATTCTGCTGTGTCAATAACTGACACTTTACTTTCACAATATAACGACTATATATTCTGGGATACGTACCCAATATCAGGTTACATATTATATTACCTGTATAAAATTAATAATTAATATATAATATAATATATAATATATTATATAATATATACTTATACTATATATATATATATATATATATATATATTATAATATATATTAATTATATAATTATATATATCATATTAATATTAATATATATATATATATATATATATATACTATTATAATATATATATTATATATATATTAATAATAGTATATATTTTAATATCGATAGGTCAGACCTTTTATCACGATTAGAAGCTACTACTATAGCGTTCAATATATCGGATTTTTAAACAACTTCAACTTTTCTTCACTCATTGATATAACTTTTTTGTTACAAGAATTCATAATTCACACATTATTATATATATATATATATATATATATATACTATATAATATATATAATATATATATATATATATTATATATATATATTATTATAATATATAAATATATATTATTATATATATATATATATATTTTAATAATATTAATATATAATATACTAGAAAATACTATTACGTCGTGTTGTAGGTGTGGTGAGCATGTGAGGTGCTGCGTGTGTTTCAAAAAACAGTGAGGGGGCATGATGACCGTTTAGGCCATTATAATCTAGAAAATTAATAAATTACAATTAATTTTAAAAAGTTATGGTAACTTACCTTACCAAATTTTATTTAAAAGAACGTTCCTCGTCTTTCTATCTTTTTTGATTGAAAGCAAATTTATCAATCACTTTATTATTAAAAAAAATCTTGTATGCCCATAATAAGGTCTTCTCTGATCGAAACGCATTGCTAATAGGCGGAAGTCTTTTCTGCTCCCAAAAATTGCAGCTTCACAGATCATAAATAAAAAAAAAAATTCCAAAACAAAAAAAATTTTTTATATCGTTTATTTTCACAACCCTTAGTTGAGAAGACAACCTGCAACGATTACCTTTTATTTTAATGTTAAATTAACGTTAGTTTTCAAAAATATTCTGTTCATGAGCTGGACTCGATGATATTACGTTTTAAGGAAAAAAGTTGCATAATGGTTTGCCAACGACCGATGGAGGATTGGGAAAATCAGAAAGCCTTATATATTAACGCATATATGACTTTAAGAATAGTTTAAAAAGGAATTACATTATTTAAGAATCTGCCTAAAAAATTTTATAGTTTAAGGAAACACTACTTATTAATTATATATAATATATTATTATTCTATGAAAAAAATCATAAAAAAAATACTAAAATATTTATAAAAAATGTGTAATAATAAAATAAATCATAGTAATTATATTAATTACACTTATTTATTTATATATTAAATTACGTAACCTTACGTATTAAGGCTACCTTTAATGTTTGCTAGGTTGGATGTTTAAAAACTATAAAAAGTAAATGATACCCAAAGTAAGTTAGATATACTCGCAAGGAATATAGAAGCTATACTGGAGACGGGGTTCTTATTTATCGGTATCATTTACGTAGGGGTAATACGTAACAGGTGTGATAGGTAACTATTTATCACTCCTACTCCAGGCTAGAGGGTCTACTACTGATGCAACATCGCCGTCTTGGATATCTTCGTCAGAGAGTGTGGAAATTTTCTTGTCACAGAATATAAAAAAAATGACAAAATATTTTTTTTTTTCAATGGAAAAAATAAAATAGTCGCGTTAGTTACTCGCCTACCACCCATCCCGACTAACGGCAGAAGTAAATTGGAAAATGTTCCCACAAACACCCTATGTTCCCATGGCGTTCGGCAATCTTCGGAGCCCCCCACTGTGCCCCTATATATGTTTACGTTGTACACATAATATAACACAAAATATAACTAATATATATATATGAGCTAAAAGACAAATATTTAATCCATTTTTTTTTGGTGCTTTCAAGTAGAGGAACGTCACCAAACATTCAGCAAAATAAATAATTATATATTATATATATATATATTATATATATATATATATAATTATATATATTAAATATATATATATTATATATATATAATTATATATATATATTAATATATATAATATAATTAATAATAATATATTATTTAATATAATAAATTAATTAATAAATATATATATATATATATTAATATATATATATATATTTATAATAAATATATATATATAATTAATATAATATATTATATATATAATATATATATATAACTAGTAGTATATAATATAGTCTTGTATATTAGTAGTTTAATTTTTCAATAACTTGTGCTAATAGTGTATTTGAAAAAAATTTAAGATAAAAAAATAATATAAGAATATTCATAAATATGACAAGATTCAATTGACTCATAAATATAGCTTTTTAGCGTATTTCACGCACTTACAAATGAACTTGGTGTATCAGAATACACAATTGACTATCAGGAGACTAGACAACCAGTTTACTCATGCTTTTCTGAATTAGAAACCTTATATAGTGCGCAAGTGTGAAGACAAAAACATATTTATGAATTTAATTAATTTATTTATTCTATTACTTCATCAGAATTACTGGTTATGTTTCGTATTAATGTGTCTTCCCATTATACTTTATAATTTGTTAGGCAAATTGTTCCTACATAAAATTTTACGCAGACATTTCTAAAAAATGATATTATTTTTTAAGAGTGGTGTTACTTTTAAATAGACTCTATTAATATAGATTTTGTGAGAAGAGTTCGGGTACATAATTGTAACTCACAGGTTAATGGAAGTGGACTGGCGAGTTGATATAATTATACAGGTATGCAATATGGAAAAGTTTTAGATAAAAATTGAGTATTGTTGCTGCCATACTGACCAGATAAATAATTATTAAAAGCCAATTAATAAACAATATATAAAATAAGTAATTTATTAATTATTTATTATATAGTAAATTATTAATTGTTATCTATATTTTATAATTTTACAACTTTTTTATTATTTATAAAGGTTTATTTATTAAAATAAAACTGAATATATAGTTATATTATATATTATTTTATTATTATAAAAGAGTTTTCAGAACTTCATAGATCAATAAAAAATACAGAAATGAATTAACTATATACTATATTTTTTTTAGTATGAATATATAACAATAAATAATAATAATCATAGATCAAAAGGTTTATATTTATAAAAATATAATTATTATAAGTATATAATATATATATATAATAATATTATATATATATAATATAATATATATATTATATAATATATATATATATAATTTGGTATATAGTTTATTATATTATAGGTGAGTAATATTGACTTACAGTTATAGGTGCACTAAGCGATAGTTTTATTATTACGTTTTAAAGATCGTATATTTCTTCTGGACGATAGTCCAGACAATTCTCTAGAATCTCGATTATCCTTACACCTTGAGCGAGCACCTTATTAATAATAAAAATTTTGACTATTTTTCTAGGTAAGATTTTATTATTTTTATAGTTATCAATTTAATATTGATTTTAATTTTAACTGATTTTAGTTAAATATGTAATTATAGTAATTATATATATATATATTTAATATATATATATTATACCCCAGCTTCGTAATCGCCTAACGCATGATACTGACTGATTGGCGCATTTCTTCCATGCGCATCAGATAACGATCAAAACAATCGTGTTTAAAGTTCATCTTAATTATAACATATAAATAATCTCTCTCTCTCTTATGCTTATAATTAGCGATTATGTGGATGATACTAAACCACGTTCACACTATATGAGGGCTTATATATAGAATTTATCCTAAATGATAGAAGTATTTTGGAGCCAATATATATATAATATAAGATATATACGCTTGCTAAACATACCATGATTAATTGCCGACTTCTAATCCACTAGCTTTGTTAGTTTAGGGAAATTATCAATGTCCACACAATATCCCTATGACCAAGACTCACCTATTACTATTGAGTATGATTAAGAGTGTTCATTAACTTTAAATAAAAAATTTTTATCAACATTTACTATTGTTTTTTATCTTAGTATTTAAGAAGGATTTTAAAATGCTTCCGTAAAACTCTGAATATTGTTAGACTAAAGATACAAGCGTTGAATTGTGTGTAGATATAGTGCTAGCGCTTTGAAAGTTGAAAAACTCATTACAAATTCACGACACAAAAATGGATAATGTAAAAGGTAAATGGAAAAATCAATATTAAATTAAGTATATATTAATTTATTATGTTTATAAATGTTAGAAATTAAATTTATTAATATTGTTTCCAAATCACTAATACTTTAATTTATATATCTATTAATTATTATTATTATTATTATTATTATATTATATTAATTAATTAATATTTAATTATATTATTTAATTATTATATATTATTATTATTATTATTTAATTTATTATTAATTTAATATTTTATATAATAATAATATTTCAATACATTTAATAAATAATTAAATTTAATATAATATAAATTAATATAAAATAATTTATATACTATATATATAAATAATAATAATAATAATATATATAAGTACTTTTAGATTCCCCATATTTATCAATTATTTAACTCTCAAATTAATACTTAATGATAAGCCTCCTAACCCTCTGGAAACAAATATAAATGTCACTTAGGTCCCTAAGTAGTATTATAATATAAATAGGAGTTATCTTACACTCACAACTTATTACTGAAAGTATACACATTATAAAATTATAACCAAATGATATTTACAGAACATATTAACAACCTAGTTGCTTGTATTTATTATATTTTTTAGCTGTATATTAATTACTATTATAATATTACTATTTTTTTAATATGTATTACTATAGTTTATTTTACTGTGTATTTTTTTTTTAAATTTTATTTAAAAATATAAATTTAAAACATTAAATATGTAAATCAAATTTTATTATATATATATATATATATAGCATCTATCTTATATGCTCACTTCACATACTCAGCTACTTTATTTTATTTTGAATATTTTTAAACAATCTTTTTGTTTTTAGGGTTTTATTACTATAGGTTTTATGATATATTTATTATTATATATATAAGTTATGTAGGCTCATAGGATTGTAAATATAAAATGAGATAAATAAATTATTAGGGTATAAATTCTACATTTAACTTATTTATATTATTTGATTAATATTAATAATAATTTACAATTTTATAAATATAATAAATATAACCATATATAAAAAATCATTGTACCTCGCTTTTATAAATAATATTGTATATAATTGTATTATATTTAATGATATATTAAAGCACTGGAGGATGTTTAACGACTACGTCAGTTTTGATTTTTTTTGATATTTTTTTAAACATATTGGTACTATAAATATTAGATCACGAATAATAAATAATGTGATTGCTGCTTAAAAACACAGAGTTAGAGAAAAGCTGAATCTTGGTAAAATAATTTTTAAAAAAAATATAACATATTATAATAAAAAAAAAAATAAAAAAACGAAATATTTAAAAATTTAACAAATACAAAAGGTAATTTAGATACTTTCAGAATTAATATCACAAATTAAAAGCATAAATTTTAGAGTACACAATCTTAATTACCAAAGCTTGTTCTCAAAATAATTAGTAAAAAAATTAATTAAATAATATATTTAACATAAAATAAATAAATTCAATTATGAAATATATCGATTATATAAATAAAGAGTATGACTCTATCATTATCAGCAGAATCATTTTTTACATATTTGTTTTGTCCACCAATTACCACAAACATTTATAAATAAATTATAGCTACATATATTTATAATAAATTTTATAACAACCAAAGAAAATAAAAAAAAATAATAAATAAATTAATAAAAATAGATGGTGTAGGAAATATGATCTCATACCCCGTCGTATATTATAAATACAGTTATGCCCCACGTAGTGAATATAAAGACTCAAAACGATAAGATACCCCGACCTCCTGCCATTCTTTTGCGGTTATATATATTTACTCCACTATAAGCTATTCCTTATATTTAAAAAAAAAAATAATGATAAAAATAAATATTAAATATATAACTTAACGGTAATTTAGTTCGTAAAAAATATCACGTAACAGTTAAAAATTATAATATTTATTATTGATATAATTACCATAATAAGGTAATAAATTTTGATATGTTATATCTCTTCAATATTACATACATTCGGGTAAATATTAATTTGAATAAATAAAATAATAAAACATAATAAAAAAAAATATCAAAACTGACGGAGTTGTTAAACATAACATTTTCAATCCTTATATATATTATTATTATTATAATTAAATATATATTAATTATAAATATATATTATTAGATATATATATTAATATATATATTATATATTAATATAATAATAATAAGTAATTATATATATATATATATATAATTAATAATAATAATATATAATATATACTTATATAGGTAGGGATGGATAGCTTAAATGATACTAGGTATATACCCTATACCACTCACTCAGGTACTATATACCCACAAGGATAAGAGAGTACACACACTGGGTTTGAATATGTAATTTTCAAACTCCATGGGTGTATTGGTTTATCATAAGCTCATATTCAATACACTAAGTACTTTAATTTGTTTTGCTGCTCGGAACGCTGCCAAAAAAATACTGAAACACATTATTTTCAGACAAATAATTTAAAATAAAAATAGATTGCCATGGCTTTGTGAAATTGCTTACATTTACTTATTTTAAACACAGTAAGTATCATAGCCATTCCTCCTGCGAT
The DNA here is from genome assembly GCA_015478945.1 of Trachelipus rathkii. NCBI lineage: Eukaryota > Metazoa > Arthropoda > Malacostraca > Isopoda > Trachelipodidae > Trachelipus > Trachelipus rathkii. The sequence goes on from JABUQX010047112.1 coordinate 35,285, forward strand.
GTGGTATATTTACGTGTCATGCAAATTTTAAGTGTAGTATCGTAAATAGTGTGAGAGATATCTCAACATAATTGCTGATTTAATGGCTTATTTCCGTTTGTATTCGTGAATCAGGATGAAGAAAATATAGACGTGAATGTCTTTTTAAAAACAGCTGGGTATCCTTAAACATAGAAAGTGTTCTAAGTTAGAGTGGACACACCTGTGCAAGGAGAATATTATGCTGAGAGGAACCTAAGATATGATAATTAGAGGTGTGTTACTTTCCTTTCTAAATGATAAATACTGAGCTAGTGATAATTAACCAACATCACAGATGGACGTTTGTTTCATTTTTTTTTTTTGCGAAAACTTTTTACTTGCATTATAATTCATCCTTCCGTTGAAATATGGTCAGCGGAGCACCTCTCCACGTGATTAAAATACAAATGAAAGATATGTCTTTGGGTGCAATATAAAATTTGTTGAAATTGTGAGTTTGGTGTTGTCCCTTCATAAATTTGCAGATTGGTAGTAGTAGGGGATCCTATATATATATATAATATATATATATATATATTATATATATATATATATAGATACGTGGATACATTAGTGTTATGATAAGTGTTGTGATACTGAGAGTTATTAGTTAGTCTAGTGGCCAATACGGAGGCGTGAGTATATGCTATAAATGATGATAGTAATATAATTATAACCCTTCGTCGCAAAACGATTTTTGTCTCATAATTATGTGATAGAAACGAGCGATATTGCAAGAGCACAAACTCACAAATACTATATACTATATTAGGTCATTATTATATTAATATTTTTATTTAAGTATTATTCTCATAGCCTATATATCCAGTCGTACTGATCATTCTAACCCTCACCTCAAGTTAAAGCATCTACTGCCTAGTATATATATATATATATATATATATAAGTATAATATCGGCATACACCTATGTTCGTAATATTATAGATATCAGTATAAGATTAATATATTCAGTATTGAATGGGTAAGCTGACCTAATATGTCGTAAATAATGAAATTCACGGATAATATTTGGTAACCTTATAGAAACCTCATGATATAACAACACTGAAAGTAGTAGATAGGTCATAGATAGTGAGTGATATATAGTATTATATTAATATTCTAAATAAATAATAATAATAAAATAAGTAATATAATATATTATATATATTAATATATATTATATATATTAATAATATATATACTCGATTATTAATTAATAGTGTGTGTGCGCTGCGCATTAGCGCTCAAAACGTTTTATTTTAATCCAACAATCATATGCAAACAAGGAAAATTGATCATAATTCCATAATTGAACAAATTCTTTCTCAATATTTACCTGTAAATAGAAGTATAATCCTTAACACCCCCATGCTCCCAAATATAAAATTTACAAAACTTCGAAAAACAACCAAATAAATCGGCAGTGGACACAACAGGCGGGAGAAATCCCAATTATGAACGGATAATTGAAGAGTATACTCTTTAATTAAGGTTTCATTCCCTTATTTAGATTACGTAAAATACGTATAATGTTATTTGCCTTAGAGTAAAAAATTTAGGTATTATGTCCTGATTTAAGGTAAGAGAATAATAAGAGATAATATAATATATAAAATAATAATTAGCATAAAATAAAAATAAAATCTAGAATAAATATATAATAATAATATAGATAACATATACACTAACACAACTATCTAAGTACTAATGTAATGGTAAGAAGAATTACACAATAGGATGGGTCAGGGTCAGCTCGTAAAGTCAGAATAGAATTACATTTTCAGACAAAGATTGCATATTGGGTACTATAAATAGAAAGGATACCATGTGCATTAGTCAAGAATAAGAGAATACTCATATTGAACAATAGTGTCCCAAAAACACTGAACAACTAAAATGATAACATTGTGCCTTCATAAAGGCAAATATAAAAGTAAATATAATATAAAATATAAATCCGACAGCTCAAAAAAATATGATTGACTATTCCAAATAATAAGGTGCACT
>JABUQX010047113.1:15000-22500 GCA_015478945.1 Trachelipus rathkii
ACCGGCGCGTCCGTCCGCGCGCACGCCCGCAGGCGCGAACCGACGCGAAACCGTCGCGAGAGCGCAAACGTGTTCTGCTTTGTGAGTGAACTTTTTTGTTTATAACGTAAAAAATTTGCGTTTTACATACCCTAAAGCAGTAAATCAGTAAATCAGTAAATCAAACTACCCTTCCCACTCCACCCCACCCGTGATCTATTGATCTATTGATTTAAGTCATATTTTGTATAACATAACACAAAACTTTTATTTATTTTTGTTTTATTTGTTTAAATCATTTTTTGTTTCTACTAAATTTTTTATTTTTATATCTTAAAAAACTTGTACTTTTACATACCATAAAGCAGTAAATCAGTAAATCAGTAAAATAAACCATCCCATCCCACCTTCCCCTCCTCTGTCCGCCTTCTCATGATCTAATGATCTATTGATCTATTGTTTCATATCACATTTCAAGTATCATTTCGGATAAACATAACATAAAATCAAGTTTTTTATACACTGACCAACGAATATATGCTAACGTAACAAAAAAGTTTTCACATTAATCAAGCTAACATAGCATCACCTGAACTAAGAATATAATGTACAACGACAAACCTAACACACCTTAAGCACGAATAAACTGTTAACATTAACAAAGTTCCACACTTATCAACAGTAAAGTAACTAACATTGCATACAAAAACGTAACCTATTCACACTTTGTCAAGCATATCTCTAGCATATCAATGTTAATTTTACATTAACATTGTAATATTTAACAAAACTTTATCATAACCTTGTCTAATCAACATTTTGATCAACGAATATATGCTAACGTAAGAAAGTTTTTACATTAATAAAGCTTAAATAGCATCACCTAAACCAAGAATATAATGTGCAACGACAAACCTCACACTCCTTACGCACGAATAAACTACTAACATTAACAAAGTTCCATACTTAACAACTGTAAAGTAACTAACGCACTACAAAAAGTAACCTAGTCATACTTTTTTCAAGCATATCTCTAACATATCAATGTTAATTTTACAGTAACATGGTAATATTTAACAAAAATTTATCATAACCTTGTCTAATTATCATACTGATCAACGAATATATGCTAACGTAACAAAGTTTTTTACATTAACATGGTAATATTTAACAAAAATTCATCATAACCTTACCTAACTATCATAAACCCCCAACGAATAATTGCTAACATAACAAAGTTTTATCCAAACATAACATAAAAATAACAAAGTTTTAACCAAACATAACATAAAAATAAGTTCCTTGAATAAAATATCATAGTAAAGTGTAATAGTTTACTGATTTTAAACCAGTAAATCAATAAATCAGTAAATCAAACCACCCGTCCCTCCACTCCCCTCCCCACCCCACCCTTCATGATCTATTGATCTATTGATCTATTGATTCAAGTCATATTTCGAGTATCATTTTGGATAAAGCATGATATAAAAATAAGTTCTTTATATACTGACCAACGAATATATGCTAACGTGACAAAGTTTTTAACATCAATAAAGCTAACATATCATAACCTCAACTAAGAATATAATGCACAACGGCAAACCTAACACACCTTAAGCAAGAATAAACTGCTAACATTAACAAAGTTCCATGCTTAACAACAGTAAAGTAACTAACTCAGCGTTCAAAAGGTAACCTATTCACACTTTTTCAATCATATCTTTAACATATCAACGTTAATTTTACATTAACATGGTAATATTCAACAAAACTTTATCATAACATATCTAATTATCATACAGACCAACGAATATATGCTAAGGTAAAAAAGTTTTCACATCAATAAAGCTAACATATCATAAACCTGAACTAACAAAATAATGTACAACGACAAACTTACCTTACCTCACGTATGAATAATCTGCTAACATTCACAATGTTCCCTACTTATCAAAGGTAAAGTAGCTAACAGGACATACAAAACTCAATGTATCCCCGCTTTTCCACCATATCAGCAACAGCTAAAGCAGTATTATCTAACAAAATCCCTTAACAAAGTGACCAATCTATCAAAGATACCAGCATCTTGAACTATGAGTTGACACTACCTTCATCAAAGTGTCAGTCGTATCATATATAACATCATTTTGAACTATGAATAAACGTAGACATTAGCAAAATTCTCAGGCAAACCTAACATTACTCAGCAAAAACTTAACCTAAGCCCACGTTTCTAACACATCATCACCAGTTAACACAGTAATATCTTACGAAACTTATCATTTCTCTAACAAATCTGTGTTAATTTCACATTGTCATAGTAATATTTAACAAAACGTAACAGAAATTAAACGTAGCCTAACATATCTAACAGTTACAATGGAGGAAAACCTACAATAGATACTAACATTTGGAACTACGAATAAGACATTAACATTTGGACCTATGAATAAGTTCTCAACCTACCCCTCATTACACAGCAAAACTCAACCTATCCTTGCTTTTCAAACATATCATCAGCAGCTAAAGCAGTATTATCTAACAAAAATTCCTTAACAAAGTGAACAAACTATAAAAGATACCAGCATCTTGAACTATGAATTGATACTACATTCATCAAAGTGTCTTGCATATCAAATATAACACTATGAATAAACGTGGACATTAGCAAAATTCTCTGTCAAACATCATAAAATAACCTATCGATCATACAGATCAACGAATAAACGCTAACATAATATTTCCTGAACTAAAAACATATAGTATCATAACATACCTGACATACATTAAGCGTGAATAAACTGCCGACATTAACAAAGTATAACAATCTCAAGCTTTACTATAGACAAACTGGTAGGTTTGGCACCAGCGCATCATACAGAGATGATTTGGCACCAATGTAAGCTTTCAATAATTATTATTATTATTATTATTATTATTATTATTATTATTATTATTATTATTATTATTATTATTATTATTATTATTATTATTATTATTATTATTATTATTATTATTATTATTATTATTATTATTATTATTATTATTATTATTATTATTATTATTAGTAGTAGTAGTAGTAGTAGTAGTAGTAGTAGTAGTATTTAATAATCATAACAAAGTTTTAATAACCGTAAAACTAACATAATATCACCTAAACTAGGATCATAACATACCTTACGTACGAATAAACAGTCAACATTAACAAAGTACACTGATTATTATCAGTAAAGTAACTACCGCAGCATCACAAAGCGTAACCTACTCTATTACACCCCTGCAAAGAAACTAGCTATCATACTTACCAAGGTTTGATGTTATATGACACAGATGTTCAGATTATGTTGATAAGTGAGCGCATTCGTGAAAGCTTTTGTATAAACATGAAAGTATCCCTAATGATAAGCCTAAAGTGTAAGCCTAATTGAACATCTGTGTCACATAATATCAAACCTAGGAAAGTATGATAGTTAGGCCTAACTGTAAGTAAGGTCACGGTGTATTATCCTTCTTATTCTTCTTCTTCTTCTTTAGCTATCATGTCAACCTTCACTGTGATTCTACCACCACCGCTACTACTACTACTACTACTACTACTACTACTACTACTACTACTACTACTGCCTTTGCTGCTGCCTCTAGATTTATCTTTGATAGAGCGACTACTAACAATATGTATGTAACAATGTAATAACAACCAATAATGTAATGTAATAATAATATTAATAATAATGAAACTTACATTGCTGCCAAGCTCACCTGCGCGTGATGCGCTGACGCCAAACCTGCCGAGTTTATCATGAGCAAAGCTTTGAAGATGACCCGCCGCTGAATAAACGGTTTATTCACGCTATCGCCTGTGTCGGAAGTATGACCGCTGACGCATGTTTTTGGTTCGAAATAATATGTTAGAGATTCGTTGTTTGTATGATCGATAGGTTATTTTATGATGTTTGACAGAGAATCTTGCTAGTGTCCACGTTTATTCATAGTTTCATATGTGTTAACTGGTGATAATGTATTAGAAAGGTGGGCTTAGGCTAAGTTTTTGCTGGGTAATGTTAGGTTTGCCTGAGAATTTTGCTAATGTCTACGTTTATTCATAGTTCAAAATGATGATATATTTGATATGAGTGACACTTTGATGAAAGTAGTGTCAACTCCTAGTTCAAGATGCTGGTATCTTTGATAGATTGGTCACTTTGCTAAGGGATTTTGTTAGATAATACTACTTTAGATGTTGCTGATATTTTGATAAAGCGGGGATACATTAGTTTTTGTATGTCCTGTTAGCTACTTTATCTTTGATAAGTAGGGAACTTTATGAATGTTATCAGATTATTCATACGAGAGGTATTGTAGGTTTGTCGTCGTACATTATATTCTTAGTTCAGGTTATAATATGATAGCTTTATTGATGGGAAAACTTTATTACTTTAGCATATATTCGTTAGTCTGTATGATAGTTAGGTAAGGTTATGATAAAGTTTTGTTAAATATTACCATGTTAATGCAAAATTAACGTTAATATGTTAGAGATATGCTTGAAAAAGTGTGAATAGAGATATGCTTGAAAAAGTGTGAATAGGTTACTTTTCTGTTGTTAAGCATGGAACTTTGTTAATGTTAGCAGTTTATTCTTGCTTAAGGTGTGTTAGGTTTGCCGTTGTGCATTATATTCTTAGTTGAGGTTATGATATGTTAGCTTTATTGATGTTAAAAACTTTGTCACGTTAGCATATATTCGTTGGTCAGTATATAAAGAACTTATTTTTATGTTATGTTTTATCTAAAATGATACTCGAAATATGACTTGAATCAATAGATCAATAAATCAATAGATCATGGAAGGGTGGGTGGGGAAGGGAGTGGAGGGACGGGTGGTTTGATTTACTGATTTATTGATTTACTGCTTTAAAATCAGTAAACTATTACACTTTACTATGATATTTTATTCAAAGAACTTATTTTTATGTTATGCTTGGTTAAAACTTTGTTATTTTTATGTTATGTTTGGATAAAAAAAATTTTTGTTTGCAATTATTCGTTGGGGGGTTATGATAGGTAAGGTTATGATGAATTTTTGTTAAATATTACTATGTTAATGTAAAAAACTTTGTTACGTTAGCATATATTCGTTGCTCTGTATGATAATTAGACAGTGTTATGATATATTTTTGTTAAATATTACCATGTTAATGTAAAATTAACATTGATATGTTAGAGATATGCTTGAAAAAAGTATGAATAGGTTACGTTTTGTACGCTGTGTTAGTTACTTTACTGTTGTTAAGTATGAAACTTTGTTAATATTAGTAGTTTATTCGTGCGTAAGGTGTGTTAGGTTTGTCGTTGTACATTATATTCTTAGTTCAGGTGATGCTATGTAAGCTTTATTAATGTGAAAACTTTGTTACGTTAGCATATTCGTTGATCAGTATGATAATTAGAGAATGTTATGATAAATTTTTGTTAAATATTACAATGTTAATGTAAAATTAACATTGATATGTTAGAGATATGCTTGACAAAGTGTGAATAGGTTACGTTTTTGTATGCTATGTTAGTTACTTTACTGTTGATAAGTGTGAAACTTTGTTAATGTTAACAGTTTATTCGTGCTTAAGTGTGTTAGGTTTGTCGTTGTACATTATATTCCTAGTTCAGGTGATGCTATGTTAGCTTTATTAATGGGAAAACTTTGTTACGTTAGGATATATATATTCGTTGGTCAGTGTATAAAGAACTTGATTTTATGTTATGTTTATCCGAAATGATACTCGAAATGTGATATGAAACAATAGATCAATAGATCAATAGATCATGGGAAGGCGGACAGAGGGGGAGGAGGGTGGGGTGGGATGGTTTTAATTTTACTGATTTACTGCTTTAGGGTATGTAAAAGTACAAGTTTTTTAAGTCACAAACATGAGAAGAATAAAAAATTTAGTGAAAACAAAAATGAATTAAACAAATAAAACAAAAATAAATAAATGTTTTGTGTTAGGTTATACAAAATATGACTTGAATCAATAGATCAATAGATCACGGGTGGGGTGGGGAGGGTAGTTTGATTTACTGATTTACTGCTTTAGGGTATGTAAAACGCAAATTTTTTACGTTATACACAAAAATGTTCACTCACAAAGCAGAACACGTTTGCGCTCTCGCGACGGTTTCGCGTCGGATCGCGCGCGCGCGCGCACGGACGCGCCGGTTTTGCGACGGGTCAGGCAGGCAGGCAGGCAGGCAGGCAGGCAGGCAGGCCTCAAACCATTATATTCGAGATCTCTGACCTTACAGACATATATTTTAACACCAATATTGTATTATTATACGAATATTTTCTAACTCGGCACCACACCGGAGCCAGCACCGGTACCATGCCAACTTAAACTCTTCAGGTTCAGGCTCCTTTCTCCTTCTTCTATGTACTATCCAAATTTCAGCCTTCCTATTCTATGCATTCCAGCCATTTCCCCATTTGGGGGTTCCCAGACACCATTTACGAACTTATAACCATCATATTCGAGACCTACAGGTCCAATAACATATATAAAGACACCAATATTGTATTAACATACAAATTTTTACTAAACCAGCACCGCACCGGAGCCAGCATCGGTGCAGGATCTGGATCCGAATCCGGATCCGAATCCTACTTACTCATACCTCCTCTGTACAATCTCCAAATTTCAGCCTTCTACGATCATTTCAATATTTATGGGGTCCAGGACACGTAACCTACGTATATGTATATGTATGCTCGCGTGCGTAAAAATCCATTCCCTACGGGAATAGATTTCCACTCAAAATCGATCCCCTTCGGGAATCGATTTTTCGACTCGCTCAAGGTCATATAATAATAATAATAATAATAATAATAATAATAATAATAATAATAATAATAATAATAATAATAATAATAATAATAATAATAATAATAATAATAATAATAATAATAATAATAATAGTAATAATAATAATAATAATAATAATTATTATAAAATTTAGATCAGCGTCAATTTTAACATACTTTTTACAAGTTCTTTCAATTCTTCTAAATAGTTCTTTATTTTCAGAAGAAATTTTAAACCCTAATTCACAGAGCTTATAAAATAACTTCAACGTGGGAACTCTTTAACAAAGAGGTAATTAGAATAACAAAAACTTAATTAATAATGTTTACCCTCAAATAAAAATAGAAAAGGTTATTAAAAGAACTATAAACAACATTTTAACTTCAAATAAAAATTCACTTGACATGGAAAGCAAGATAACTTTTTATTTTAAATCATTAAATTTGACAAACTTTTCTATAGAATTAAACATAATTGTAAAGGAACATGTTAAGTCAGAGAAAAGAGTAAATGTTAGAAGCTACTACACACCGAGACGAGTGTCCTCATATTTTAGTAACCGTGGTCATTGTTCGGAGGATTACAGAAGTTATGTTGTGTATCAATTTAATTGCAAAGACGTAGGATGTAACTCCTCTTATGTGGGATACACACTTAACGC
>JABUQX010047113.1:27500-50922 GCA_015478945.1 Trachelipus rathkii
CACTCCCTCTAGAACGGTTTACTCTTAGACAGTTGCCAAGGTTTTAACACCTTTTTCATAAAAGTGGATGTCTATGACCCATGACCAACACAGAATTCCGGATAATAATCTCTTTCGACACTGATACAAGAAGCTTCCTTAGATGACGTAGCAAACGACCTATCGATTTTCTTGTTAAAAAAGTTTTTTGACGGTAACGATTTTGGGTTTATAAAGAGCGAATTTTCGACGGTGATGTGATAACCAGCGTACTCTAAAACTGGTTCGATTTTCTCATATATTTCACCGGGGCATCAGCGGTAAATGTCTGGTGCGTTTCTAAGAACTTAACCATAGGTTCTTTTTGACGATGTGCGACATGGAATATTAGTAACACTATAATAATTACAATAGTTAAATTGCAATTGGTGTATTAAACCCTTGGATGTGGAAAATGCTTAACTTGTCATGCGTATATCAGTGTGAGAGCTATAAGTGACGACAACACTGGCGAACGAATTCTCAACTTGGAACGGAGGAGAAGTATATATCACTGTACTTCTCTCTTTGACGAAACTTTCTTGGGTGTCACGTCGAGCTAAACCGAGAATATTCTTAAGGTATCATAGTACGGATGTTCCCATACACGTAACAGTGCATACGCTAGTTTACGACCAACTAATTCTGAATGTAATTATATGTAGATATAATTATAATAAATTAATTATATATTTATAGAAACCGAGTAGACTTTATAAATGATATGTGTATTTCCATAGCTTTGTCCAAGATTATAGTAAATAATGATCATAAGAATATATTGGCTACTAAATAATATATAGGAATATAATTATCGAAGGATATGTTATATAAATGATATTAAAAGATAAGTGAATGTAAGAAGACATGTTATAACGAATGATAGTTGGTAAAGTGGGAGGCTATTTTGTAATTAATAATATAGCAATAGTGTTTATACTTAAATTATAATATAAATAATAATACTTTTACAGCTAATATTTTTATTATATCTTTCAGTTACATTAATATTAATTATTATTCAGCTTTTTTAAAAATATCACATAAGTCACAGCCTCTATTTATCTTTCTTAATAACTTGTCTATCTTAATCTTCGTAGCTAATATTCTCTTACCTATTATGCTTATATATATATATTAATAATATAATATATATACAATATAATAAATTATATATTACTATATATATATCTATATAATTTTATAATATCATATATAATATTATAGGGTATAGGACTACGGATACATACAAATAAAATATTATGATTTGCTGGATTGGTCTTTTATTCGCAATCAGTTTCTTTCACTTTTAAATAAAATTTTTAGTTTATTTTTTAGAAAACGTCACAACTATCATTAGTAGGCATAGGTTTTTAAGCATGGTTTAATTCGTCATAGGCTTCGTGTTGTATTGCTGCTGAAAACAATTTATGTACTTATGACAACTCACGCTAAATTCGATTTCTTGTATTAATATATAATATTATAATATATATATATAAATAGCTACTCTATATAATAATATAATATATAATATATATTAATGGGTCACATTATGATCAAAATATATATGCTATTATTAGAGAATATATATTAAAGTTATATGCCAATGAATATTGGATGTTGGACAAACTTTTCCAACTTATTAATCATCTATATTAAATTATATATATAATATATATATATATTAATATTTAATCTATGGTAGGAACTATATTACTATATAACTATAGTACCTACATCTAGTCACATATATTATATTATATTATCTATTAATTTATTATACTACGAAACTTAACATAGCAACTTCAGATTATGTTGCATGTGAGATGTAACTCTTTTATTATACGATTACGAGATTAATATAGTACAAAATAAGTACTGGTCTTTTTAAAATTTTGGGGCAGTTCGGTATGAGAGAAAGCTTGCTGATTTCAGGTTATACATAGGTGATTGAGCTTTAACCCTCACTTGGTTCTCCTCCTGACAAATATTTCTGGCATTTTTTTTATATTTATTCAAAAAAGACACAATTTTTTTAAGTAATCTGAATACTACAACTTCATACTATCGTACCTTTTCACATAATTTATTTCCTACTGAAACTACTTTTCTTACAACTGAGAGTCTGATCTATATAGCTGTTAGGAACTTTAATAAACTAATTTACCCACAAAAAATAATTATAAATAAACGCCTAAGACAACCAACAAACTCGCGCACGAAGAAACAACGACTCGTAGAATTGGATACTGGGACTAATTGGTCCAACTATTAATTCATAGCATTCTGAAATGTTACACTCCTTTTGAGGAAAAAATAATTAATATTAATTACAACAATTGTCTTATTAAAACTATATGATTTCCTTGATCGAAAATTCATTATACGTAGATGACAACTGTATTTAATTAAATATGGTTGAGGTGGATTATACAAATAGTGAGTGAAATTGAATAATCTGTTATCTACTTACACCGAGATATTCAGAGTGTTGATAGTGATAGCTTTTCGGGACATGGAATACAGGGTGCAGGTGGCGTTTAGGTTCTGATGTGTGTTTTGTGGCCGAAAATGAGATTCTATGTGAGTAAGCCTGCTCGGGATGTTCTCGTTCGTTTTCCTATAGCGGTATCTATTCTCGTCGCGTTGGGTGTAGTTTAGGTTCTTGTGTGTTGTTTGATGTGTGGTCGTTTGATCATATGAAATCCTGTGTCGTTTTGTTAATGAGCCCACTGATTTTGTCTCAAGGATTCGTGTCTTAGCTTCTTGATGATCATAGAAAAGGTAAAATTGTGGGTACGTTCACTCCGATCGCTTCTAGTGACGCTGTCTTGTGGTGTTATGCGATTCCGCGTGTGATAGTTAACTGTTGGCGGATTGATTTTAGTTAGCTCTGGAGTTCTGGTTTTAGAGTGCGATGTAGGTGTGTGTGTGTATGGTTTTTTCGCTTCTTAGGAACTACGGACTTAGATTGGGTGGTGGTCCGCTTGGGTTAACTATATCCGATGTAAGTCTGAGTGTGGTTGACTCGGTAGGTTATGGCAAGCGTCACTGCTCTCGAAGCTCTCCCCTGCTTTGGATTTCCTCCTTCTCCTTGCTTACTTAGTTATGTATGCTTTCTTTCAAATCGTCAATATCGTTTGTTGTTGATGGGGACTTCTTCTTCTTTTCCTTGTATTCTTTTATATCGTTTCTGTATTTACGTTCGTCCTGGTCTTCCGGGGCTCGTTTTTAGTCCTCTACTTTAATTTTCCTCTTTTCATTAATGATCTTCTCACCTGCAATCTGTCTCACTCTAAGCTCACATTCGTAATACAATCCGTAATGTACTCGACCCTTCATCTCTTTAAAGCTCATATGCAATTCTACTTCACATATTTACTGTCTGGATTGTATCTTGTTTAATCTTTCACGATTTTATTCTCGTGATGGATGAAATAACTTTGGTGACATTCAATTCTTTAAAACCCAAGCTTCTACAAATCTCCTTCCAAAATACCTTCTAATCTTTTCTGTCTCTTTCGACGGTTCTGTCGTCTCCTGTTGACAATATAAACCTACATCCTTGGGCCTTAAACATGAACAAAAAAATGTCTTGGACCTCACACAACGGGTTGCTAGGGCGGCCTCAAGACTGGAAGTTTCTGTTTGACTGTGAACTTTTCCTCCTTTTCCGCCCTCGTTTGCTCCGCTATATCAAAAAGGTTGCTCATGTATGGAGTACTGCTCTCCGATCTGGGGGTTTGTGGGGGGGGGGGGGGGGGCCCCCTCTTGTTTCACCCGGGCTTTTGGACAGGGTCGGGTCAAGAGGCCAAAGGCTTATAAACTGTTCTGATACTTTCCAGTTCACTTGACCCTCTATCTTTGCGAGGGGATGTTGGTGCTTTATATTCTGTCCTAATAGGTACCCGCAGCGGCAAGTGCTCGAGGGAACTTATCACTATCGTAACCACCTTTTAGACGCCTTCGTAGCACAAGTAGGTGCTGGTATCTGCGCACGAGTATGGCGTTTATACGCTACCCAAAGAGGGCGAAACTACGCACAATTGGTAAACTATCCCAGGCTAGTTTGCTGTGGTCTTCCTTCTTTTCCCCACCTCTGTTTTGTGGAATTCTCTTCCATCTTCTTGTATTTCCTACTGAATTTAATCTCCTCATCTTTAAAGCCTGATCTGTGCTCATATGCGTAATTTTGCGCTAGAGGGGTGAACTTTTGAGAGTACTCACCCCCTCCTTGAATAGGGCTCCTGCCCGTGAGTGTGTGACAACTGTAAAAAATACAAAAATCTTGTATGGGGCAGATATGTACCAAATGAACTGAATCTCCTATTCCCCCCATCCAAACCATCATTCAGATTTATCCCAGAAAATCGCACTTACTCTTTTCAACATTACCCTCTCAGATGGACCATAAGTCACAACCACACATACCTTGATTTTCAAACTTAAATTTAACCTTTAGACTTTAGTACGAACACAAAATCTACCATAGCTCCTTACCACAATAATCAGAATTGCAACTCTTCTATCCCCTTCATTCTTTCCACAGCAACACAAACACAGTTCACACCAACCACACCACTCATTTTCAACCGTTTCCTTTCATCTTTGTTTCAGTACAGCGAGCAATCAAATTTGCCCTTTTTAATACATCCACCATCACCTTCTTTTTCCTCATCTTCCTCAACAGTTTATTCCTCTGACATTTCCATGTACCCATATGATTCCCATAATTTCGCCGAAGGAATGAAGGGCGCTTACTGCGAGCACGACCTTCTCCAGGGCATGCATTAGCATTCCTGGAAAAGAGTGGTAGTAGGCAGCCAACTAACCACCGGTCCTTAAGTCCGCCCGCGATCATGCGAACGCACGGACATACGATCGTGGGCCATTTTTCTCCTACAGTTGGATATAACGGGATAGAGATGCCCTCCCTGTAAGTCAATGTTCGTTCTAGACCACAGAGGGGTGTGGCTAACTGTATCGTGTGTATGATATGTGTCTGGAGGAATGAGTGTGGATATGAGCAAATAACAGAAAGGCGAACCATTAGGCACTTGGTATATCATATCATACCATAAGCAAAATGGATATATTTATATAATATATATTATTAATTTAATTTTTAATATATATATATATATTATTATATATAATTATATTATATATATATATCATATATATCATATATATTATATATAAATATATAATATATATATATATAATATATATATATATAATATATTATATTATATATTTATATATATTAACTTATATAATATATATTATCAGTATATATATATATATATATTATATTATAATCGGTATTATATTTATATATATAATTATCTTATTATTTTATTAATTATTATTATTATTATTATTGATTTTTATTAATATATTATTTTAATTATTATTGATTATTATTATTATTGAGTTTTAATATTTCAAAATTCAATATTCTGTTCAATTAATGCGGCAAAATAAATCGGCGAACTTTGCCAGATGAACGATGCCGGATTAGAAAAATATGCGATCATTTTGCGATGCCGATGACGATGAAACGATTAATCGTCCATCACTAAATATATATATATATATTATATAATAATATTATAATAATTATATTAATAATATATATATGTATATATATATATCATATATATAATATAATATATATATATATCATATATACTTATATATTGTATTATAAATCTATATATAAATTCTAATATTTAGAGGCGTAGCGAATATCTCGCATCATGTTCTCTCTATCCCCAATCTGCATCTGTATTCGCATAAATTTATAGTGGAAGTATTCATCTATTGAATTATGAGAAAACGTGTGGTGCCCTAATTATTATATATATATACTGTATAATATATTATATTATATATATATATATATATATATTATATATATATATATATATATAAATATATTATATATATATAATTGTATATATTTATATAGTATATATATATATATATAATATATATCATATAGATATATATTATATATAATATATATATATAATATACCTTATGAAGTTTATACAAACTATTACCTCCATTGTCTGAATGTTATTATATAATTACGTATCAATATATATTATATATATATTAAATATATATTAATATTAATTACTTTATAACTATAGTATATATATATACCCTATAACACTATATATATATATTTAATATATATAATATATATATATATATATATTATATATACCACATACGGAATATATATTTGTCTATATATACTAAACTCAATCTACCTCCTATATATACTATATATATACTATACTATATATACTATACTATAGCTATAACTATATATATCCATATATAAATTACTATATATAATATTACATCACTTTGGGAAATGGGAGTAGAAACTATCTACATGCCTATTTATATATTCATTAACTTAAAATAATATATATATATATATATATATATATATATATATAATATATATATATATATATATATATATATATATATATATTATATATATATATATATACTATATATAAGTATATATTATTATATATATATATACTATATATATATATATAATACTATATATTAATAATAAATACATACATATATATATATCTATATATATATATACTATATATATACTTAACAAATCTGTGATTAATACAGTACATATAATATATATATATTATATAATATATATATATTATTATATATAGTATACATAGATCTACCTACTACCTCGAACATTATCTACCTCAGAAAGTAGTCACCCATATATCATTTACCTTTTAATACGTGTTATTGGCTGGACATTGTAATTCCAGTTGTAACAAGTAGCTATTACATTTCAATGGATAAATAATGGAAAACTACGAACAATCCTTCAAAAGGCGTAAGCTAAGCACATCGCAAACCAAATTTGATTACTGAAAGCACACAGACCACCAACAAACGACAACGATGGTAACCAATCCCTGATACTCTTCACTCACAGACAGATTATGTTCGTTATTCCAGAGAAACTCCAAGACTAAGGATCCCCAAATCGACAAGCTTCTTTCATTAATATGGGAAGAACTAAGAAAGCTTTAACCACTCTCCCACTTCATTAACTTCAAAACTACACCTTCCCCCAATGGAGCAGAAGTAAATTCTTTTACTTCAAAATCCACAAAGATAGAATGTGATAAATCTGCCGATATTAAGCCAAAGGTCCAGAGAATGCCATTGCTTAAACTTTGGCTTGTTCTGTTACTAACTTTAATTTTTGCCATTGTTTTGTTATTAGCTTCACATCTAACTCATTCATTAACTCTTCGCGTAGAGGCTTATCATGCTCTATATAATTTAATGGCTCTCACTGGATGCTTAATAACGATAAAGGTAAGAGAAATGAATACTTGTTTATTACATATTTTGTTCGCTTTGATTAAGTGAAAATGATTATTGTAGGGCATTGGTCTTGTTTTTGTAAACCTTTATGATGTTATTGGATTTTAATTTTAATTCTTAAATAAATTATTATCTATAAAATAAAGCCATGTTATTGAAATTATCATTGAAAATAATTGAAAATAAAAATTGTGGGATGAAAGTATCAATATTATTAGCTATATAATAAACTAAAGTGGTGATCAGTCTAAGAATATCAATATGCTCCACTCAAGAACCCAAAATTTTTTCCATGGGTTCAAAATTTTACAGCATATCTGAATAAAAATATTTGTGGTATCAATTATCACGTAATTTTTTCATAAATAAGAGGTGTACATAATTAAACATATGAATGTTTTCCTATATCTTCATTTAATAGTTTTAGGATTATTATCAGTCATTAGGATATATAATTATTCTAAGCAATCAAATTCTACGAAGAAGAAAAAAAAATCTTGATATTTAAGTTAATATTTTTTAAATGTAATTTATATTATTTAATTCCTTAAAAGGTTCTACCTAATTTGACATTCGTTTCCTATTCGTTTGTATAATAGAAGTTACATTATAAAGTATGTCATTTAAAAAATCCACCCCACTTATCTTGTCGCCGTACTGGAGTCAAGTAACCGTGATATTACCTTTTCTTTTGTTATACTCGTACCCGCTTTCATACCACTCTCCAAGATAGTGCTCCAATACTCGTACTGCTACCATCTTCCTATCTGCCTTCCAGTAATTGGTCGACCCACTGGGATGGTGAATTCTACCATCAACAAACACAGCACAGTCAACATGCTTGGCTCACTCCTCAGACGTAACCATTAAATTCCCACTATTACTAACCCATAAAAAAATTCATATAGTTATACCCTAACATAACTTTCATTAAAATCATATATATAAGGGAAATATAATCTACACCCTACGTACAAATCGACATATAAATATACATGCATCATATATATATAATATATACTAAATCATAATCATATACATTAAACTATATCTATATATATAAATATACTATAAAAATACCTAATATATAAATCACACTATCTAAGGAAAATCTTATAAATCTCATAAAATACTGATAAATACCATATAAAATACTATATATATAATATTATATCATTATCGACAAAGATTATTAAATAATAAGCAATAATAATATATACGGAAAATTACTCCATATATAACCGATCCTACAGACTAGAATGAGTACATACTATATTATAAGGATAAATGAAATAGTATATAGTATATTATAATATATATATATGATCATATACTAATAAAATAATACTATAAATATATAACTACATACATCTACAAAAACTAAATATACCCATAATGACCCTCTACCTCTACCTGTTTCTATACGTTGATGAACCAATCCCCACCCACACATCTTGGCCCGAACAACTCCTCCCTTCCTCAAAAAAACAACAACAGACAGCCTGCAAAAAACACTACGCTAATTCTCCGTAAAACCTAACTCTCCCCATTAATGAGGTTTAACACAAAACAACTCCCCCCAACCTAAAGAAACTTTCCCTCAAGAATCACAACCTCACTCTTTTTTAACACCAACATGATATCCAGAGACAATCAAACAACCCTTAAAAATTCACACAGCAACAGGACCAGACTCACTCTCAAACTTCCACCTGAAACCACCTGGGAGGAAAAGCAATTCTCCTCATATCAGAAATCTTAACAAATCCTGGAACTCAATTAAATACTCCCAATTGGAAAACAAGCATCTTATTTATCCAAAATTGAAACCTTAAAAAAAGACCTAGGAAACCATGGCCCACATTTCTTTCTCTCCACCAATCAGCAAAACTCTCGGAGAAACAATATTAAAAAAAATTCCACAACGTCACTCTCCAGAATTCCATACATGGATTTAAGGCAATCACTCAACAACCAACAGCCCGTCACAAGTCTCACACACACATATTAATGGCTTTTCCTAACCTATAACAGATCCATACTTGCAGCCATCGACATTAACAAAGCCCTTTTTGACACTGTCACCCATATATCCTTATAACAAAATTCTTCAATCACCCCCTAGGAAAATGATAAAAATGGCTTTCAAATTCCTTACCAATTAGATATGCCAAAGTCCTCCATAAAAAACACCCTCTCACTCCATCAAACTGCAAAATGGCGTCCCACAGGCGGCATTCTCTCTCCATTCCTCTTCCATCTCTTTACAGGCAGATCTGCCCACCCCTACCAAGCAATCCACCAACGTTAAATTTTACGCTGACGATCAGTCTCCATTTCCAACATCCACTTGTAAACACAGCCACCCAGCACACCCCAGAATACCTACAATTATTCAGAACTTTGGCTAATACAACCATAGAAATCGGACAGCTTTCTCCCTTTAAATCCCATTACACCCCTAACTCACTGACCGCCACCAATCTCATTCACCAATATCTACTTGAACAACAAACCCCCTTCCCTAAACACACCAAAATATAGACTCACTACGACACACATATGATTTCTCCCCACATAGACTAAATTACTCTCCTCAACCCAACGAAATTAAACACCCTCCGAACCCTTCCCCAACACAACTTCAGCGACAGAAAGACCCACCCTTACCACAATCTACAAACAACTCCTTAGAAATAGACAGAACTATGCTCCCCCGCATGGTTCCCACACTATCAACAATCCAACTTAAACAAATTGCAAGTTACAAAACAACCGCCCTAAAATATTGACTGATGTATTAAACAACCCCCATCCAGCATTTTACATGACGAGACACACATCCCCCATTCAGAATCATTTGGACATGGTAGGGACACAATTTTTCCAAAACAATCCACTCTCCATGCCAACCAAATACTGCTCCAACCCCCGCCAGACTAAATCCCCCCCCTCTCACCAGCCAAACTTCTATATGAACATCTACAATAAGCAATTCCTCCCCACCCCAAATAGAACGTGGCAAAGTCGACATCATACACAATTACTACACAGTCTTTACCTTTAGCTGAATTTAAAACTAGTTCACCCGTTCCCAGGATTAACCGACAGAAGAATACTGTCCAGAAGAAACCAAATTAACATCGCCCGGTGCAGATCAGGCCACCACCCAAATCTTACATGCAATTAAATTCGATTCAAACTTGACAACGTTATATCCCCCAACTGCACACTAGATGTCGTATTTCCCAGACACACCTGCGACGCCACTTTCCCTAATCCTGGACCGCTGCACCCCCGCCGTCCCGACCCGCACCCGTCACACTCTCCATCTATAATTATTTGACTGTGGAACCCGCCCAAGGCAATGGCCGGCTTTCTGGAGGCGGTATGGCCCCTCCAATAAGGTGGACCGGCCAGGGGACCAAGAAATCTCACCTGTATGT
Organism: Trachelipus rathkii; assembly: GCA_015478945.1. Taxonomy (NCBI): domain Eukaryota; kingdom Metazoa; phylum Arthropoda; class Malacostraca; order Isopoda; family Trachelipodidae; genus Trachelipus; species Trachelipus rathkii. The sequence continues at coordinate 38,372 of JABUQX010047113.1, forward strand.
ATGTAATGTATGTATGTATATTATATATATTAATTATATATATATTATATATATAAGTTATTATTATATTTCTATTATTAATACTATATATATATATATAATATAATATATATATATAGTATATATTATATAATATATAATATTTATTATAATAATATATAATTACTAATTATAATATTATAATATACTTATTTGTGGACGTCTGGTGAGGACGAGCTGCCTAGCACCACAATGAATCTAACAGCTTCTGGGAAGAAACGCCACTTCTATCGTGAAAAGCTTCTCTCTTCAACATCCAATATTCTATTATTGAAGGTTAATTCAAGACCAGAATTTAACCCCTTCAAATTGGTGACCACCGGTGTGACCATGAACACCTATCAACCATCAAAATTCGTTTCTTCTGTTGGGCGACTACTCTGTTCGATCAATTCCTGTAACGCTGTTACCCTTCTTCTCACTACACTTCAACTCAAGCATTGCTCAGATGCGGACCATTGGCCACGTGGAGAGCTACAGAGTGGTCGAGCTTTCTCAGTGACCTTCATTGTGAGCACACCTAGCTCTTACTGACACTACTGCGTTTTTACTAAACCCAACTCTTTCCAGGTTTCGGAGATCGGAGTGTTCGCTCGCGGCATTGTCACTGGGAGTTCTGTGTGGCGTCTGGTGCAGGAAACTGCTGAGCACACCGATTAAATCCTAAACATAATATCTGTAGTCTTCCGGAAGACAACGCCATTATAATTGTGAAGCTTACTCTTTTCAACATCTAATAATTTTATATAATATATAGTATATATATATAGTATATATTATTTATATAATCTATACTTATATATAATATAATATATATACATATATATAATATATATATAATATATATATATATATAATATATATAATAATATATATATTACTATATATATATATATATATATATATATATATATCTTATAAGTATATATATATTACATATATGAAAAAGTTGAAAAAATGGCGGTAATAGTTGAAGGAATGGTAACACAGCAGAAACCAGGTGTCGACGAATTACTTGGTTGAACGATCAAGCAATCTGTCAGTGTGGGGTATTTGTGTGATTAACTAATTGGATCGTTCAGGCTCGTGCAGCTGTGCAATGCAAGTTTGTTGCTGGAGGAGGATGTGTTTCCGAGGACTGAAAAGCAAGGTAATAGTACCTCTTGTATTTATGTGAAGATGGGTTTATACTTATAATTTCGCGGTTTCGTTGGGTGTTGGGGGCTGAAGAATATAGGTGGTTATTAGTGGGTTTAACGTCTTGAGAGTCTGAAGGTTAAGATATTTGCCTACGTATTTTAAGTTGAAAGACTGGTGCATTGAATGCTGAGGGACTCGGATTAGGAAGAAAAGGTGCATTTAGAGTGGGTAGAGGATGTGTGGATCAAATTCGTTTAACAACTGAAGCAAACTGGTGGATTAAATAACTAAATAAGGAGAACTAGCAAAATATATTTTTAGGTTTTATGGACTTGCACAACAGGTCGTAATGAACTGAGTATTGATATTAGGGAGTCGTTTATTGTGCAGGTTGAGGTGTTAATTGGATTATATGGTTACTTGGGGTTTGATGGTGCTTCTGAAACAGAATTAAATACTAGTGATGTTGATTATGGAAGTGGTTTGTAAGTAATAAATGAGTGATGAGTGTGAATGGTTTTACATATGTTTTTTTAAGGAGGTGGAAGGCCAGGTGATTTGATTGTTCTGTCTCCTTGGCGATTTATTGTATATGGATTTAGTAATTAAAGAATTAAAGTGTAGGGTGACGTTGGGGAGTGTTAGGACTGATGGAGTATTGATAGAAAGTGCAGGTGCCCTGCTTATTGTGTCGGACATGATTCAGTCTTTGTTTCGTGTATTTTAGTAGTGGTATAGTGTGTCTTGAAGATAAGTCTGCAAAGGGATTGGCTTAGAGGAGTTTAGGGCTATAGCGTGATGTAACGAAGGGAACGGGTTTGATAAGTGGGGTGTAGGACAAGCTATGTTGTAAGGATTATGCGTGGGAGGTTGTGTTGGATGAGTCTTATCATGTGTGGATGTAATGACGTGATCTATTGATTGGTATGGCCATGGCAATGCAATCTCGGTATTCTAAGTTTGAGATATGTAGGTGCTTATATGCTTGGATGACATAGGAAGAATGAGCAATGGAGTTGTAGGTAGTGATGAGTGGATGTGAGTCGTGATAATGAAGTGTAGCTTGGCGGAGTTTTTTGGCTTGTGCATTGGTTGCTATAATTCTTTGTGTTGTAAGTGGTTTATGCAGACGATATCTAGTCGTCGTCTCTGTGGTATTGCTGGTCTAGTGGGATTGGCGGGCGTGCATGGTGAGGTATTGTGTCCTGCTGCCAGACCGGTGGTTTATCGGTATTTTAGTAAGCGTCTTGAGTAGAGTTTACAGTCTGTTTGGCTTGTGTTTGTGGTGATGGGTGTGAGTAATATTTGTTTTAAGAGTGTCCAGATAGATCTAAGTTTTCCGCAGTTCTGTCGTCTAGATTGGATACAATCTTAGGGGGGTGGGTGGCGGCTTGGGTCGGTGGATGGCGTGTGGTGGTCGTGGTGTTCCGGGTGGGGTTGATTTAGGTGTAGATGAAAAGTGTCCATAAAAAGATGGGAAGTGAAACATCACGTAAGGGGTTTATATAGTGGTAAGGAGGTTGGACGTCGTCACAGAAGTGAAACGTATTATGAACGATGAACAGTAAGTCATGAATTGATGTTTGGCACAAGAAGTACTCATTTGATGACAAGCGTCAGTTTGGTTACACTGGATGTTATTGTCGGTGATGTGCTTTGAATCGACGTGCATGGGGCACGAGCCGATAGAAAAGTACAGAATTCCGTAAGTTTGAATTCGTGTCTTGAAGGAATGGATTGTGGAGCGAGTTATTTGAGTGATGTAGAGGTTTGCTGTGTGAAGTGGTTAGTTGTTGTTTCTGTGTGGTTTGTATTTCTACCCCGAGAGAGGCATCGGATCCCATGACATTGACGATACCATAACAGTGAGGTTGTTGCAGTTTCTTGTGAGAGCTCTTGTGTGGATTTTTTTTTTTAACTGAAGGAATTCTCGCTTAAGGGTATGGAGAGGATGCTGTCGCTTTCGACTTATTGTCATCTCCTTCTACTTAATTAGGTTCTATTTCTGTGCATGATATTATATATATAAATATATTAGTATATATATAGAACAATTATGTTATATATATAGTCTGATATGATATTGATAGTATATTACGGTAGGCTATCTTACTTATATTATTTCGTAGTAATATTAAATATATCATATATAGGCTATATATATATAATATATATACTATAGGTTATAAGATTTCAGTCTCAGATATTATTATAGTAATTATATTTGTATTAGCTTTAAAAGATTCTCTTATACGTGGTTATATATATATATATTATCAGTATAGTATACCGTGATATTTATATGTATATATCTCACATAGTGGTTATAGTTATATATTAAGTATGTAGGTTGATTTATTATATTCATCTAATCTACGTATCTATATTATTGGAACACTCTTGAATAAAGTTACAGTTTCAAATATACTAGGGTCCTATATCAAATTAGTGATATTTAAAAAGAAATATGTACAAATCAGAGAAACATTTGCAACCTGATGCTCTGAGGCGTGGAGGATTGATTCAGCTGATTTAAAATAGCATATTCAATTAAGGTTTTTAAAGTAGGCAAGAAAATAATTGTTAGCTAGTAGGTGTTGTCTAAGGTAGGGTTATGTAAAGTAAATCGATAGAAAAGAAAAATGGAAGGTCGGCCGGTGGAGCTATTACTATTCAAAAATAGGGCCTTATTCTCTTAACTGCATGGTTTGTTTCAGTAGAAATTGAAATTATCCAAGAAGCAAAGTACGAACTTATTAATTCATGTCATACGTGTGAGAAATTTCATTATAGATAAGATGGATTGCATGATGGCTTTTAAAATATAATTTGATCCTTTTTTCCTGCTGAGGAGTTCGCCACGCTGAAGAAAAAAAAATCTATTTAAAAAAAAAAAAAAGAAAAGATAAAAAATTCTCCAGCCTAAGGAACAATAATTAAATACAGTGGTTTCACCCTGGTAAATACATTGTTCCTGAGGGGCTAAATGTAATATTTTAAAAAATCATACTGTAATGTAAGTTTATAGTATATAATATAATATATATATTTTATAATATAAATATATATATATATATATATATATATATAAATATATATATATATATAGTATTGTTATATATTGTTATATATATATAACTATATATATATATAGGTAGTATTTTAGTATATAGATATTATATATATATATATATATATATATAGATAGATATATCTTATATATATATTATATATAGATATTATTATAATAATCTATTATTTATATTATTTAATATATATTATACTATATATAATATATATATATATACCGGTATATATATTAAAATAACTGAAATTGGAAACTCTTGAATATTAAATATTTTAAATAACTGAAATTAGAAACTCTTGAATATTTACTGTTTTAAATAAAATATATTAAAAGAGTGATCTTTAAAAAGAATAATAAGTAAGTTCTTAAAGTAGCAAGAAAAAATTCTATTTAGGTTTTATAGGGTTATAAAGTTTAAAAGATAAAAAAATAGAACACTAACAGAATAGGCTTCATTCTCTAACTGCAGTTTCAGTAAAAAATTATCAAGAAGCAAGTAGACTTTATCATCATATGTGAGAATTTCATTAAGATATGAGGAACGCAATGCTTTAAAATATAAATCTTGATATCTCTGAAGTTCCCTGGAAAGGAAAAAAAAAATCTATTTAAAAAAGAAAAAAATAAAAGAAACAAAATTCTCAGCCTAAAGAACAAAATTATACAGTGTTTCCTTTAAATACACCTGAGGGGCTAAATTAAAAATGAATATTTTTAAAAATACATAGGTATAAGTTATATATATATATACCTATATACAGTAGGAAGAGAATTCTCAAATTTAGCTTTTTTTCTAAAATTTGTATAGCTATATATTGTAAATAACCTTATCACTACAACTAGTAATAACTACTAGAAAAATTCTAATTACCAAAAAGAAAGAATAGCTCCTAACATTTTATGATGCAGGCCTCCCAAATTGGAAAAAAATTAAATAAAAATAGATATAGCTATCTCAAGAATTTTTAAAACTCTTAATGATTGATAAATTTTCTTTTAATTTTTTGTATTAGATATTAGATCAAAGTTAAATAATACATAGGGTAAATTATATTTATTAGTGATGAACAGGACACAGTTCCAGTTTGAACATTTTAAAGCTTGGCTTTCTATAAATAATTTAACAATTTAATTTTTAAAAATTCTAAATATTTCTTTCATACAGTATTAATTCATTTATCAAACTTGATAAACATTTAGCCTTAATTTCCAATATAACTAGAAATAATATATATATATATATATATATATATATATATATATATATATATATATATATATATATATATATATATATATATATATATATATATATATATATGTGTATTTTCTATTTTTAAAAATATATATATATATATATATATATATATAGGTATATACTGTATAATAATATTGTAAATTTATATACCTATTTTTAACTATTTCTTGCTACTTATATAATATTATATATATATATATATATATAATATATATATATATATAATTATATATATATATTATATATATATATATATATATATTTATATCTCACATAACTGGTGGTTATGGCCGAGCTTTTTGGCTCACCTTTAAAAACAGGATTCCCTCTCAGTATGGGATCGAGTTTAGTTCGGCCAGTGAACGGACACAAAAAATTTGTCTGTTAGTAGGAGATTTTCTGCAATATTACGGTATTGCAGTTTACGGCATAGTGTATCACACTAATCTCAATACACACACACATCACAACCATAGCCAACAATACAAAAGAACAGTCTATTCACAAACAAATCACTCTTCTCAATGCTTCTCGCATTGGAAAGCCGCGTATTAGGATGCGAACCCACACCTTACGGTGGCAAGCATTCCGACTACATCGCGCTGAAGATTTTGAGAGGTTAAATATTCCTTGCACCTTCCATTTTGGTCCGAAACGATCATAATACTTTCCCTGACCAATTGCCTCAGGATTAAGAGGCTATGTGGTAATAAAAAATAACCTAAATTCAAATATATAGTATACATTATTATATATATATATATATTATATATATATATATATATATAATTATGCGGTATATATATATATATATATATATATATTATATATTTATATATATATTATATTATATTATATATATATATATATATATATGCGGTATATATATATATATATATATATATATATATATATATATATTAGTCTCGTCGAACGCGGTCTTATGAAAGGATTCAGAGATAGGAATGTTGGTAAAAAGATTAATAAAAAGAAAAAATTAAAATTACATAAATTACAAAAATAAAATTAAAATTATGGATTACCTCCAATTTACCCTTTGGCCAGATAAAACATTAATTGCAAAAAATAAAACTAAGTTTCTTTAATCATAAATCAACTATCTGAACAATTAAATAAGAAAAAAAATAATATCGGGGCTAAAGAGGCAAAAGCTCATTAACGATAACGAATGTATTTCTTCAAAAAAGCGCCCATGCAATCTAAGATTTGGAACCTCCTTTCTTCTCTTACTCCTTCAACTTCATTTACACTTTGAAAGAAATTATTTTTGTGCGCAATTTAGATTATAACTTTAAAATTTTATATTACAGTATTTAGGCTATTTAATTAAATATATATAAAAAAAATTTATCTCTAAATTTTTAGGTTTATGCATTGTATATTTTATTGTTTAAAAAAACTTTTTTTGCTCAATTTAAGAAATGAACAGTACTGTACTGTAATGTAATAATATCCTACTAATTAATTAGTCAATAAAATACTGTTTATAGCCATGTAGGTAAATAACATTATATCTGCAAATTTTATTCACATTATTATTAGGACGATTCATTATAATTATGCTATTATTTATAATGCAGTTTACAAAATTAAAAATTTTAAAATAATGATTTTTCAGGGGGGCTAAAGTTATACGCGATGTCGCCTATATTATTAGGGATCAATAAAATACTGCTGTTATTTTATTCACCTTATACAAAAGTAAAAATTTTAAAATTAATGATTTTTTCAGGGGGGCTAAAGTTATACGCGATGTCGCTTATAACGCGGGGGTCAGGAACCTAATCCCGCGTTCTACGAGGAAGACTATATAAATATAATATATATATATATATATATATATAATATATATATATATATTATTATATTATAATATATATACGTATATATATATATCGAGCACTGGTTAACGAAACCAAATACTAATTCCTCTACACTGCGGCGGTGCCTAGCCGAGCTCAACGAGAACGTGCTGCCGTGCCATTAAGATCATCACGTTTAATTAAAAAATTAGTTTTAAAACTTTATATAATATAATATACTATATATATATATATATTATATATATATATATATATATATATATATATATATATATATATATATATATAAGCCCTTTCCGTTTTTTTGCATTTGAGCTTACGAAACGAAGAAATGCTCGAGTTTGCGTTCGTTTTTGTCAAACTTGGCGCAAAACCGTAAGGTTTATCAAAACATGTAGTAGGAATTTCCTTAATTCTGTAAGGTTGTTATTTCCGTGCTTGCCGAATTTAGCAAATTCTTACGAAAAAATTAGCTTTAATCTAATTTCTTCCAAATGGATAAACTCACACAAATAGTTGATCAATTTATTGTAATATAAACCATTTGTTATTTTTTTTTTCTGCTTATTCCAAAACCACGTGTTCAGTCACAACAGCTGATTCCCAATTGTTTGCAAAGCAAAGAAGCCTAGCACGAAATCGCGGCCGTTTAAACAGAAATTCGTTCTAAAAATGGGGGAGCATTCTTAATCGAGCGTAAGACAAATGACCAAAGTCGTAAAACGGTCCCTAGAATTAATAAGCAAAAGGAATACTAAATTCCATTCTATCGTAAACGCTTCGTTATTTTTACATTATTATGGTTAAAGGGAGTTGATAGAACGGCAAAGAAATGATAAGTCTGGCGGTTGTCCCATTGTACCGTATTTAGTTGGGCCTTTCTGTTCAGTATTTATACAGAGCATAAGCAACCACTAAATAATGTGCTTTGTTGCTTTGGTCAGCTACATTTCTTTGGAGTTGAGTCTCATTCCTAATTTGTTAGGCATGAAAATTGCCGGTCTAAGGTTCCGCATATCACAAGCCTTTGGTTATTTTGTTCTGACTGGAAGTTTTTTTCCATGGAGAATCACCTTTGTCTCGTAAATTTTTTCTAGCTTTTAGCCTTTTTGATAAACTTGTTTACTCGTTTCTCGATAACACTCATCGCCCTAAAACTACTGCATATGATGTTCCTAAACTTCCTGTTTATGCTCGGCTTCCCTACATTGGACCCCTTTTCCAATGTTTATGTTTTTCAAGATTAAAACATCTTAAACAAAAACTTTCCACAATGCAAGTTTCTTATATTTTATTAACAACAACTCAATTGCAGTTTTTTTAAGATTAAAGAAAGCATCCCCATGACCTTGAGGTCACATATCGTTTACAAATATATATGTGTTGACTGTAACGTCGACTATGTGTAGTTCAAAATTTCCTATAACTAGCGAGCCTTCAAACACATGGGCAATTCCTTTCGAACTAATCTCCCCATCTCTCAACCAGAGAATTTAGCTGTCAGAGATCAGTATGACCTCAATAGGCATACTATATATCTTCAAAAATACTCCATTCTTCAAAATGCTTCAACAGATGAAGAACTTAAAAATTTGGAACCTTTATATATAAAAACACTTAAACCTACACTTAACATCCATAAAATTTCTTTGGCACTTCTGATTGCCTGAACTAATGCCTGAATTTCGTGCAAAAACGAACACGATTTCTTATGAGGTTTACTTTTGTTTTGCAAACAACTAGGATCCGCTGCTGTGATGGAGCCCGTCGATTTCGGATAAACAGAAATAAAAAAATAACATTGTTTATATTACAAAAAAGTGATCAACTATTGTGATGGAGTTTATCGATTTGGAAGAAATTAGATTTAAAGCTGATTTTATTGAATGAAATATTCATCAATTCAAAACAATGACTGCGTGGTAGGCCTACCACGCCGTCATTTTTTTGTTTACACATTTTCGTAACGTGCTAAATTCAGCAATCACAGTAACATAACAACTTTAATAGAATTAAGGAAATTCCTTAGTGTGGTAAGCATTTCTTACGATTTAGCGTTAGGTTTAACCCAAAAACGAAACGCAAACTCGAGCATTCTTACGTTTCGTAAGGCACAAATGCAAAAACGAAAACGCCATATTATTAACATACAGTGGTTCAGATAAATAGGGAAATTATATCAGTACAAATTGCGTTATATATATTATCATATATATATATATTATATATATATATATATATATATATATATATATATATGACATTAAAATATATATATATATATATATATATATATATATATATAGCTATATTTTATTTTATTTATTTATTATTACCACTAGCCTCTTAATCCTGAGGTAATTGGTCAGGGAAAGTATTTGTATGGTTTCTGACCAAGTGGAAGGTGCAGGAATATTTAGGCCCCGATAGCAAGCCCTGCTTCACGCGACGTAGTCGGAATGCTTGCCACCGCAAGGCGTGGGTTCGCTCCTAGTACGCGGCTTTTCCAATGCGAGAAGCATGAGAAGAGTGATTTGTTTGTGAATAGACTGTTCTGTTGTATGTGTTGGCTATGGTTGTAGTGAAGTGTGTGTATTGAGATTAGTGTAATACACTATGCCGTAAACTGCTATACGTAAGTTTTGCAGAAAATCTAGTACTAACGACAAATTTTTTGTGTCCGTTCACGTGGCCGAACTAGAACTCGAACCCATACTGAAAGGGAAAAAGAAGAAGAAATTTGAAACTTTAATTTCTAGAAAGGGTAAAGCTTTGTTTCTCGAAGTCGTCGAGTCATTGAAGAAAATTTTAAAATATATCGAAATCAATTTAAAGACGCAAAATGTGTGGTATCTGTTAATGGTATCTGCAAAATTTTACCGATACTACTACTCTCAAAATTCCAGATACCAATACCTCAAAAATCGACTGATACCACAGATACCGATACCATGGTATCGGTGCATCAACTAATATAATATATATATATATAATATATAATATAATCATATATGGAATATGTATATATATATATATATATATATATATATATTATATATATATATATATATATATATATATATATATATATATATATATATATACGGTATATATATACCACGTATATATTTTTTGGGGGTATATATAATAATAATATTGAAAATTGAGATTTTTATTTATTTTTACTGATACTGTAGATCCTTCAAGCAAATTTTTTAGATTTTTAAAATTTATTTAAAATGCATTTGATATTGAACTTATGCATTGTGATGTTCTTTATAAACTTGCTTGAAATAACTTCTTTTATATAATTAGCTATGTAAGGTATTTTTTCTTTAAACAATGTACAGTAATTTACTTTTAAAAGAAAATTCATGAAAAAAAAAGTAATATAGATAAACTTAATGGTCAGGTTCAAGAATAAAATAATAAAAGTAATATCTTACCATTGAAAACTGGTATTTAAATATTTTGCTGAAAACTTTTATCTCATTTTTTATTATTATTATAAATTATAGCTAACACTTATTGACATGAAGAAAATTCATCTGGCTATCCTCTGCTACACTATTACATACATTTATATACAAATTTTACTGCATGTTTTGTAAAAATTCAAGAGGAGAGCTCGGTTAATCCTATAAAAACCTTTTTTTTTTTTTCCTATTCTATGTTCTTACACAAATTAGCCTCAGGCTGTGTTAAAAGGTTCTTACTAAACATTGATTCTATTAAAACTATTATGGTATATTGTAATAAGTTTTGATATCATACCTTCTTGGAAGTGCAAATCTACCAGGTCCTGAGTTACGATAATACAGATATACTCCAATGCAGAAAGAAATCCAAGCTATTACAAAAATAACCACTTTATAATTCACTTTAAATTTCATTTTAAAATCAATTACACTATTTATCCCAATAAAAGTTTATATACGTTCTTCAGGCAACATCATTTTTTTTCAGTATGCCATACTAAAATTTTTAAAACCTTTGAGTAAGAAAATAAAAGTAATTAATAACAAAAAGATAAAAATTATCAGTTCTTAAATCTACAAATAAATTAGCTGTGGACCTACTTTACCTTGGAAAGTTTAATGATCACAAGGCAGAATGATCTATCCATCATTGCTGGAGAAAATCTTTCATTTAGATCTTACATCTCTTATATTTTGAGTTATCTTCCTAGTAAAAGTTGTACCGTATATATCTTATTTAAATTAATTTTGTATAAATTACATTATTTTTAAAAGATAATTAATTCTCACTGTCACATATGCTACAACTTAAAAAGAAAAAGACAATAGTACACTATATTCTATAGAAATTTCCAGACTTACCTAAGAATTGCTGGATATATTGCTAAGTTTTTGTCTATCCATTAGACACATTGTGAAGAACTAATAAAGCTGTGATGGCAAAGAGTGAAACACTCAAATCTCTCAACTTCCTATGAATCACACATTTTCCAATTTCAATTAAATACTTTAGGCAGTGCAGCAAAAAATGTTCCAGTTACATTTGGGTATGCACATTGAGGGTAGGTCTAGCTACATTTGGGTATGCACATTGTGGGTAAGAAGGTGAGTGAAATATTTTAAGTCTATAAAGGTAACCATTTAAACCTGTAGCTATGTAATATTCTATTATTTTCATATTGGTTCAAATAGAAGTCCCAATGGATGGAAACTCAAAGTCATTATGCTCCCTTTTGATTTCCTTCTGTAGAATTCTCCAAGCAAATGACAATCTCTCTATTCCTTAATGTGAAAATACCAATTTCATTCTGATCATGTGATTTGCACCAGAATGCATTGATATTGAAAACTTACATAAAATAACTTAACCAATCAAATTAAATAAATCATATAAATATGAAGCTATAGTTATGTCAAATTTACAGCCATGTAATCAGTTCTTAAGAATTAGGCTAGCTCTCATTGCTTATTGCAGGGCAATCATTCAAATCAGAGTAATTATTTGGAATATATCAGTTAACTGGCATTTTTTCTTAATCACCTCTATAAAAATAAAATGTAGCTACCTATTTTTTATGAATCTACACTAATCAGAAAAAAAAAAAAAACATTGACAGTATTATGCTTAAACGAATGAATAAAGCCTAATTGCATTACCAAGTTAAAATTTTCAGAGCATTATTTTTTTAATTTGGTAAATATCT
>JABUQX010047114.1:0-21384 GCA_015478945.1 Trachelipus rathkii
TTAAACACCTGTACGAGGGAACGAGCACTGAAACCCGAATAAACTAAGGGGACATAACACATCCCTGCCTCACTGCGCTCTTAATATTAAACCAACCACTTTTGACACCATTTATTCTTTCACATGCTTCACTATCGTCATACATACTTTTGATTCCATTCAGAAGCCTACCACCAACACCATATAATACTAACATATTTTTACCATATTATAATATATATATCGAGAAAGAGAAAGAAAGATTCAGACTGATTTTTATATATATATATATATATATATATATATATATATATATATATATATATATATATATATATATATATATATATATATATGTGACGTTAAATCAGTGAGGAGGTTATGAATGGGATAATCAGAAGGATCATTATGTTGTTTCATGTAAAATTAAGTTAGTGGGGGCTTGGATGGAGAGGAAGGTGATAAGGAAGGAAGTGGGTAAAATTAAGAGTGAGAAGTTAAGTGATCAAGGTAATAAGGATAATTATTTAAGAGCGCTTGCAAATAAATCAGTTGAATGTGAACAAGTTGAAACTGGACAGATCTGGAAGCAAATGAAGGAAGCGGATGTAAGTAGTGCAAAAGAAGTATGTGGATATGCTAAAGTAGGAAGTAAGAATGTTAACAGTGAGTGGTGGAATGAAGAGGTGGTGCAAGCGGTTAAAGGTAAGAATGAACCGTGGTTGAATGTACTAAAAGTCAATGATGAGGTCTCAAAAGAAAGATGTTTGAAATTATTTAATATAATATAGTAAGATGTATACATAGCAGGAAAAATGAGGTAAATGAACAGTTTGGAAGGAGGATGAAGGGGGACTTACAGGGGAATAGGAAGCTCTTCTGGAAGGAAGCGCGAAAGGTTAAGAATGACAATAAGGAAAATCTGTTTAATGAATAGGGATGGTGCTTTCGTAACTGATGAAATGGATGTGATAAGTATGGAGGGAACACTTCGAAAATCTGTGTAACATTAGCAGTAATGAAGAGGTGATAGTGAATGAATGTGTGTGTGTTTGATGGTGCAAGAAGGAATAGGTATTTTGGGGATGAGGTTAGTAAGGGAGAGATAATGGGTAGAATGGGAAAGTTGAAGAATGGTAAATCTGCAAGCATAGATGGAATTACTGGTAAAATGAACAAGAATGGAGGCGAGATGGTGATTGAATGGATTTTGAAGTTGTGTAACAAAAAAGCGTTTATGGAGGGAATAGTTCTGAGGGATTGGAGGAGAGTAGTAATAGTACCCTTATATAAAGGTAAGGGGGATAAGGGGAACTGTATTAACTATAGGGGAATTAGTTTATTGAGTGTTGTAGGGAAGATACATGATGGTATTTTGGTCGAAAGAGTACGTTGAGTGACTAGAGAGACTGGTTGTGAAGAACAAGATGCATTTAGAAGTGGTAGAGGTGATGTGTGGATCAAAGTTTACAGTTTTTTTTCAAACTGAAACAATATTATGAATATGAGAGAAAAGAAATAAATGGTATTTAGGTTTTATGATTTGGCAAATAAGTTGTATTATATTACAAGAATGGCCAAAGCTCTATGGCAGGCGTTAGTGATATATATGTTGTTGGTGGCTAGCCTCTGAATGGAATCAAAAGTACAAGTGACGATAGTGATGTGTGTGTAAGAATAAATGGAGTTGAAAGTGTCCTTACAACAGATGTGATGCTCGAGTCATGTGCGGTGAAGTTCTAATATGTTCAACTGGGCTGCAGAGTTGTTGTGTTTGACAGAGAGTCATTAAAGTTAAACTTCAATGTTTTATTTCTTAAGTGTCAAGTGCTTAGAATAAGGTAGAGTGTATTTTGGAAATTTTATTTAATGTGTTCTGTATATTTTATTAAATGTTAAAAGACATGGCAAAATATTAAGTTTTAAAACTTCTATTGAAACGTATATAACTGTTTGAACAAATAGAATTGAAGTGATGTTGAGGCAGGGCAGATTTCTTCTGAAAATAGTGTGTATGGAAAGTGGTAACAAGTAATTAAGTTGAAACAATAAATTTTTTTTTGTCGCGTTCTGAATTGAAGTGCTCATGCAGGAAGTTTTTACTTGACTTGAACAGATTGGGAGGAGGTAGATAGGTATTGGTGGAGCAGATTTTCAGTTGGCAGAATAACGATTTGACGAGAACAAGATTAGTACAGGAAACCAGCCATGTTATGTTATGGAGGTCTTTGATAAGAGATGTGGAGAGAATTAAAAGAACCTGAAACAAGGCAGTCGTAGTCAACATAACAAGATGGAGGGTCAGAAGTGAATCCTTGTGCAATTCTAACTACAGATATTGAATAGACTTTGCGCTATAAAAGAAAAAAAAAAAAAAAAAAAAAAAAAAAAAAAAAAAAAAAAAAGAAAGAAAAAAATAATATAATATAAAATGAATAATATTAAGAAAATAATAATAATAATAAATAATTGGCTGTAATTCTTTGAAGCAAGAATCTTCAAATAAATGAGCAGGAAATGGTTTATCTCCTTTAAGTAATCAAATAATGCATCAATTATTCAGTTCTTTCTTATTTCTTGGGATTAAAAATTACGTAAGTATATGTAGAAAAAGAAGTTATTTCAAATATATATATAAATAATATATAATAATAATATATAAAATATATAATTATATATATATATATAATATATATATAAATATATATAATATAAAATATATAATAATAAATATATAATGATATAATATATATATAATTATATATATATAATATATAATATATCAATATATAAATATATATATAATATAATATAAATATAATAATATATAATATATATATATATATATATAGATAATATATATATATATAAGGTAGTATATATATGATAATGTAGTAGTATTGGTATGTATTTATCAAATATTTTCCATTTAATCAAGCGAAAGTATTGGGCTGGTGTGTGTTGTAATAGGTTATTATATTTCTGGAAGCTTATTAAGTATAGATTGGTTTTGTTGTGTATATAATATTATTTTATGTTATATAATATAGAGCAGGTATTATGGGAGGCATATTAGTGATGAGGCGTAGGTGTGTTAGGAGTTGGTTAGTTAGTTAGGTTTGTAGATATATTTATTAAGGTGTTAGGGTGTGTATATATTATATATATATATATATATATAAAGTGATACTATGTTATAGTATATGTAGAATGATAGTATATAATATAAATATTAGTATATATATATAAGTATAATATATAATATAGTATATATGTATATATTTAATATAGAATATAATAATATAATATATATGATTATATATCGGCAGAGGGGAGGGTATGTGTAGATAGAGGTAGGACACGTGGAGTATATTGTAGTACTAGGGTATAGGTAGGAGTGTGTGTAGGGATTATGGGTAGGTATAAAAATTATATAATAATCAGGTGTGAGAGGGGGTGACTGTAAAGCGGTGCGGGATGAGCGAGTAGTAGATGGGGAGGGTGGAGGGGGAGGGAGAGTGGCGATAGGTATAGTAGTTAGGTAGTAGTAATAGATATATATAGTAGTGTAGGTGTGGGTGGGTGTGTGTGGGATATAGATTAATATATATAGTATATATAGTAGTATATGAGTATAGGATATGTGAGAGGGCTGGTAGGGGGGGGTGGGAGGTATTAGCTAGTATATGATGGATATAGAGCAGATTATTGTAAGAGGGGCTAGGGTATTGAATTGAGAATGGGGTGTAGTAAGGAGTGTCGTGTAGTGTGAGGTTAGGAGGTGATATATGGAGTATGGCTGATATATGATTATAGTAGTATAGTTAAGTAGGTAGTATAATAGTATATTAGTAGTAATGGATTATAGTGATTATATGTAAAATAGGTTATATAGGTATGACGAGGTATATGATATGGATAAAACTGGAGAAACTAGACTGGTGGTGTGATCAGTTTGTGTTTGCCGGGGAGCTCCAATGGTTGATGTAGGGTGTCGGTCATAATGTTTTAAGTGATCGTATTTCGCCATTAGTTGGTGTTGTGTCGATGTAGAGATGCTCCCTGTTTAGAGTTGTGGTAATACTATGATAGGTGGTGTAGATAGGTCAGTAGGCATGATGGAGAGAAGTTGGAGGATCTGATGGCCTGATGTAAAGAGAGTAGTGTATGGTGGTGGGTGGTAAGTGTTTGTTTTTGAAAGCGAGGTAGCGGTTTAAGTATGTAGATAGTCATAGTGTAGAGTGATTTTTGTAGAGAGTTCGGGGTGCATACGTAGTTTAGAATAGTACTCTAGGTATATTTTTTTTTTTCCCTCGTCTTAACTTTAGTTTTTTAAAATTCCTAATCAAAAACTATAAAAACTATTTAGCTTGATGATTCCGTGTATTTGGTTACATATGTTTTAATTGTTAAAGTACTGATGAAATAATTGTAATTTTTTTTTTTCGTAATTTGTGAGGGTGTGGTGAATGCGTGCCTTTAACCTTTCTATTTTTCAATATACATATTATGTAAATACGCGGTTTAGCATTGTAATCATTTACGTTTTTTAGTGAGTGAATAATTTTAATCCAATTTCTACTTTCGTTTTTTGTCTGTCGGTTTTTGTGTGTGTGTTTTGTTTGTGTGTGTGTCGCGTGTGTGTGGCAGATTTGCGCGGGCGCGGGCTTCTATCGACTTTACCAACATCCGCGCGCTTACGCTTCTTAACTCTGCATCCGTGAATACCAACCTCTCTAACTCAACCGCTAAACCTTTGCCTCTTGCTGAGACACAGGTAAGTGGGCTTAAGAATTCAGGCGGCTCGGGAACGCGCGTGGAATATATCGTAAAGCCTAAGCTTTTGTCATAATTTCCGCTAAAAGGGTGAGTAATGTGCCTATGTGAACTATAAAATCGCGACTCGCCGTAACTAGCGGGTGCCGTGGAATCTGATCTCCGTAAACGTTCGATGTTCCTGTGGCAAACATCTTCTTCCTCTTACCTACAGATCTTGCTTCTGCGTACTGTTCCGTGTCTAAGGCAGAACAGATTTTTTCAATCTCTTTCCTTGAATAGTGATACTAACTTCTACACTGAACGTAAATCTTCTACCAAAAGATGAGGTCCTCTATAGGGATTCAATGTACACAACAACTGAATGGTTGGGATCCTCGCACTCATACTGATTAGGTGGGGAGGAGCCGAATCTTTAGCATTCTCAACGACTGGAAGCAACTAAGTAAAGAACCACACACATTGCCGGATCGTCCCAAGTCAATTCTTGAACACAACTGACCTATGTTTCACCACTATCCTCCCATAATAATAAACACCTTCGCTCCTATTGGTAAATCTGACCACAACCTATATCTCTTAAAAAATAAATACTTTTCTTCCTCGCAACAGCTCCATCCTGCCCACGCGTTGTCTCACTTTGATCGGCTGATGGGGCCACGCGCCAGGTACGCGCAGTATAATGCCCCGACTGCGGTTTCGCCGCGGGCTGCGACTGCTGCCGATAATGTGCCCAGCCGTACCGTTGACGGCGATGAGGCAGGTTCATTCCTCTTCGACTCAATCTTCTCTCCTCATAACCAGTTCGAATCGGCTGTGTTCTGCCTGGCCACTCAGGCAGAGACAAGTGCGTATCGGGAGTGGAAAAAGTCTCGTTCTCCCATCACTCTAGCTAATTTTCATTCAGCTAGAAACTCGTTGCAGGGATACCTTCGACGAGCAAAGCGGGCTTTCGCAAACAAAGTGGCGCTAACCTCCTTGTTCCCTACTGACAATCTCTGGCCTCTGCCAAAACACATCTCTAACAACTTCTAAATCTGTCTTTCTCCTCTTATTCGATCTGATGGTTCGGTAGCCTAATTTTCCAACTGAAAGGCCAATCTCTCGGCCTCCTATTTTCCTCTAAACTCAACCCTGGACGATCCTGGTATTCCTCATCCTCCTCCTTCCCTCTCAGGTGTCCTATGCTTTGCCTGTGATACATTTGATCGGGATCGCCGCCGCAATCCTCGACCGTTAATAACGCGGTGCCGGACGGCATTTCCCCCCGATTTGAGGAGTGTGCTTCCGGCTATCCCCCGCCCCTACGTTCACACTATATTCTCTACTGTCTCAAATACAACACCTGTTCCGCTCAGTGTTGGAGCACGCACATTCCAACCTATTCCGACAAAAGGAAGCCGCTCTGATCCTTCCAACAATCGCCCTATAGCCTCTCACTTGTATTCGATCTAAGATCTTTGAAACGCTCCTCAACTCTCATGTCTAGATCACTGGAATCTCATTCTCTTTCCGATTGCCAGTACGGCTTTCGGCGCTCGAAGTCTACTGGCGATAAATATTTCCTATCTTACCGATTTATGGTTCTCCTCCTAGGAACTACGGGGAGACCTGCGTGGTGGCGCTTGACATACCAAGGCATTTGACCGGGTATGCATTTGACCGGGTATGCCACCCGTCACTGCTCTCCAAGCTCCCCCTTGGGTTCCTCCTTCTCTTTGCTACTAATGTCTAGTTTTCTCAAACGCTCATACAGCTGTTGTTAATGGGGGCGACTTCTTCTTCTTCTTTTCGTCAATAGTGGTGTTCCTCAGTTCTGTCTTAATCTCTACTTTATCCTACTTTTCATTAATGAGCTTCTCACCTGCACATCTAAACTCAATTCACTCTTATGCCGGATGACCGACCCTTCATCTTCAACTCATTTCAATTGTGCTCCTTCTTTTACTTCTAGAATGGCCTCTCGTTTTAATCTTCCGATTCTATTCTCGCTGATCTGGAAGAATTTCCCGGGGGGTCGTCTCAACCCTTGTGAAATCCAATTCTTAAAAACCAAACTTCTACAAATCTCCCTCTCTAAGACACCCTCCCACTTTCCTATCTCTTTCGACGGTCTCGTCGTCTCTCCTGTTGACAAGATAACACCCTGTCCTAACATAACAAAAAAATGTCTTGGAAGCCTCACATCGCACGGTTTCTAAGGCGGCCTCAAAGAAACTGGAGTTTCTGTTAGACTGCGAGACTTTTTCCTCTTCGCAGTTACTGCAAGCTATATCGACGAGGTGGGCCTCATCCGCCTGTATGGAGTACTGCCCTCATATCTGGGGGGGCTCTGGTTTTCAACCCCCGGCTTTTGGACAGGTCGAGTCAAAGGCCAAAAGGCTTATAAACCTGTTCTGTACTGTCCAGTTCACTTGACCCTCCTATCTTTGCGGCCGATGTTGGTGCTTATCTCTTTCTATAGGTACCGCAGCGGCAGGTCCTCGAGGAGCTTATCACTCGCGTACCTTCACCTTTGCGTCGCCCTCGTAGACTAGGGGCGTATCTGCACATGATTTTGTGTTGATGTATCTAACCAGGCTATTCGCTGCGGTGCTTCCTTCGTTCCTGCCACATCTGTTCTGTGGAATTCTCTTCCATCTTTCCTACTCCTCTGAATTTAATCTCCTCCACTTCAAAGCCTGCGTTTTGCTCACTGCGTAAATGTGCTTTAGTGTTGACTTCGAGGCGGAAACCCCCTTCCTTGAAGAGGGCCTGCCCGTGATGTGGTGAACAACTGGAAAAAAAAAAAAAAAAAATATATATATTATAGTATATAATATATAATATATAAATATATATATAAAAAATATATAATTATATATATAATATATAATTACACTGATATATAATATATATATATATATATAATAATAATATATATATATATATATAATACTATATATATATATAATATATGTTTTCTCTTGTTAATATATACATCTATATATATATGATAAATATACTATACGATAATATATTATTTATCTATTATATATTATATTATTATATTTTTTTTAGAATTTATAATTTTTATTATTTATTATTTATTATTTTTTTTATTTTATATATATTTTAATAATATAGATATATTATATTATTTTATTATATATTTTTTTAATTTATTTTCTTATCACCAAATATAGTTTATAATAATTAACTTCTATCTTTGTTGTGGTTTCCATCAACAATATTTAAAGTATAATATTTTCTTGGTATATTTAGATTTATATTATATTATATTATGATTATATATGATATATTATTTATTATTATTTATATTATATATTAGTTTATATTTTATTTATTTTATTTTATTTTATTATTAGTTATTCATATATTAATATTTTATATATGTATATTTTAAGTTTTCCTTATTATTATTTTTTATTTTGTTTTTTTTTTTTTTTTTAGTTTTTTTTTTTTTTTTGGTATTTATATTTATTTTTTATTTATTTTTCTGTTTATTATTTTGTTTATTATTATAGATTATATAATTTATTTTAATTATTATATATATAATAATATATAAGATATATATAATATATTTATATATATATATAGAAGCAATTTAATTTTCAGGCATGGCATTTCATATTGGGTATAAAATTATTTTGATATCTTTCAATATTAAAATATTTACTGAGGAACTGTAAAGGTGATATTTTTACAGTATACTAAAATAAAATGTTAAAAGTTTCCACAGCAAAAAGGTCCTGTGGGGAAAAGCGTACTGGAACTTTATGACCTATCATGGAGATGGCCAAAATTCCTACAGGTTCCCGGATGATCTTTGACCATTGAAGAATCCAATTGTATTTAAAAAAACTTCCAGTGGGAATTTTCTGAAGGAGAAATCTTAAAAAATCTCCTCAGGAATAGCGCAGGAAAATTCTAGTACCTGTCCTGCAGGAATTTTCCATGTCAAAAATACAGGAAACCACAGGTCATAGTGAATGTTTCACACACACATACAACACAACCCATATAACCATATTTCTGCTAAAAAAAAAACGGTAAATTATGAAACATAAATTTAAGATTCTTAAGAATTAGAAAATAAAATTTAATAAGAAATGAAAAAAAAATGTCAAAATAACATTTAAAACGGAAGAGACTGAGTCACGAAGCATAGGGTTAGGGTTCGATCCCTCGTTTGGTATAGACATTAATAGCCTAGAGAAGTTCCACTCGTTAATAGGGCTATGCCCATGAGGTGGAAGGTTCTCGTCCTCCTCTCTCTCTCTCCGGTCTCTTCTCTCCTCTCTCTCTCCCTCCCTCTCTCTCTCTCTCCCTCTTCTCTTCTCTCACACTCCTCTCTCTCTCTCTCTCGCCTTCCTTTATTATATAATATATTATAGTATATAATATAATATATATCAATTATATATATATATATATAATATATAAAATATAATATATAATATAGATATATATATATATATAAGGACAAAACTTAACGGCTACACGAAACGGGAGGTCGGATCAAAAAAAATTTCGCAGGTAGCCTTTATGATACTAAATAGATGTTCTAGGGACGAAATGATTTTCCCTGTCTAGGAGTGAAATGAGGTGGTTAGGTTACGGTTAGGTTAGGTTAAGGTAGGTTAAGTAAGTAAGTTAGGCCTAGGTAGGTAGTACATTAGGTTAGGTTTAGAACCAATCAGTCATGTCATCTTTTTTGCTAGGGATTACTAGAGGATTCGATGAAAATTTTTATTTGATCTGACCTCCCGTTCCGTGTAGCCGTTAAGTACTTTTACCACTATATATATAGATATATATATAATATAATATAAATATAAATATATATATAATATAATTAATATATATATATAAAGTTACGAATCCTTAGCGAATAAATTGAAATATAAATATGATTCCATTGCTAATTGCCGTCCTCAAAACTTTCGCGCCCATGCTAGCTACTGATCAACATGTAAACGCCATATATATATATATATATATATAGTATATATATCTAATAACAATATATATATAATAAATAATATATATATATATAATATATATACTATAGTATATATATATATATATATATAATATAAGTCAGGCTGAATAATTTAACCGCAAATGTTTTTTCATTTTTATCCTAGCTATAACAATTTACAAAAAATAATTACAAAAACCATAATATCTAATAACGCGGTGTATATCCAATACAAAGTTTATTATAATTCGAAAATTTAATCTTTAAAAATCAGGTGTGTAATTTTTTTGAAATTTGTTTAAAATTAACCTTGTACTTAATATATTTTTTAATATTTAATAAATAAAGTTGGTATGCCTAATTTGAACTTGCGTTTTCAAATTCACAAAAATCTGGGGACAAAACAGTCGTGATCGACGAATCGTTTTGTCAATTAGTCCTGTTTGATGTGATCAATTTTGTTTGTAGTTACTTGGATGCATATAACTACTACTAATAGTGTATAATATTGTTATTTTAGAAGCTTGAAACTAATGATTGATTAATACAAGATTTAGCACAAATGAAAATTTTTATTAATATAAAGGTTTTAAATTCATAACTGAGGCTGCTCATAATTTTAAAATGTTGCAATTTAAAAATGGAATCGGTTGTATAAATATATAAGATATATATATATAATAGATATATATAATATATATATATATATATAATATATATTATAATATATATATAGTATATAATATATAGTAATATAATAGTATATATAATAAGGCCCTGTATGTTTTAAAACGACGCCGCAGTTTTGTTTCTTTTTTTTAAAAACCATTTCCTCTTTATTATAACAATGAATATTTAATTAATACGCACAGAATTCAGATTTTGAAAATTGAAAAATAAATTTAAATGTTAATTTTTATAAATTGTTTACAAACTAATGTAAATTTCTACTTAGTACGACACTTACCGAAAAACCAATTACATAATTGGAATCAATATAAAGCATTGCATAAAGTAAAAAAAAATAAAAATAAAAAAATTAGGAGGCTCGAGCCGACGGGGAAAGAGGGTGGGACGTTTTCCATACCCCGTAGGGGAGGGGCGGAGAACCCCGCGACACCCAAAAATGCCAAAGAGCGGGGGTTCCGGAAGACCCTCCCCGAGGGGGGGAATTAGTCCTACCCTGTCGTCCCCGAAGGCCGAGAACCCCGACTCCTGCCATCTTTCGGTTACCCTTGGGTATCCTTTAGTTAAAAAAAAAAATAAAACCAACAGATCGTAAAATGTAAGAGGTCCTATATTTTTTTGAATTATGTCCGTCACCACTTAAATGTTTTTAGTTCAGAAAATATTAAAAAAAAAAACATTATCAACAACTGACGAGTCCTAAAACAAAGAACCGTCAATATATATATATAGGGTTGGGGTATATAATATATATATATTATTATATTTATCTATATATCTATAATATATATTATACTAATTATATATAAATAGTATATAAATATATATATATATATAATAAAATATATATATATAAGTGAAATCCAGTTTAAAGCCACAAATATCTCTCGCCACATATCTCAAAAACTACAACAGGTCCGGGGAAAAAGGAATACACGCTGAAAGCTGGTCCAATTGTAGTGCGAAAAACGTGTAAAAAACAAAAAAAAAAAAATTATATCTCAAAAACAACAATAGCTACAGGAAAAAGGAAAACACTTTTGGAAATCCTGATTAGATATGGAAATGTAAAAAAAATAAAAAAATATTGTTAAAAAACTAGATCTAGATTAAAACTATTAACGAGACCTTTATTGGTATCGTTAAAATAAATAGACTTTCTATTAAATTTGCTTTTTTTCTTTAACTAAAGAATACCCAAAGGATATACCGCACCGATGGCAAGAGTCGGGGTCTCTCGGCTTCCGGGGAACTACGGGGTTTGACTATTCCCCCCTCCGGGAGGGTCTCCGGAACCCCGCCTCTATTTTGGTGTCGCGGGGTTCCTCCGCCCCTCCTCCCTACGGGTAATGGAAAACGTCCCCCCCTTTTCCCGTCGGCTCGAGCCCCCTACATTGCCGTGTAATATCTTTACCAAATAATATACTATTATAGATATGCCCCTTCGCCTAAAAAAAATAGCCAATATTTATTTAATTTTCTATTTTTATTTTTTTTTACATTTCCTACACTACTTTACAAGGATTCCAAAAAATGTAAGCCCTCGCAGCTAGCTATTGTAGTTTTTGAGATGTGATTTTTTTAATATCCAGGCGCAATAAAAATTACCAGATTCCAACAATGTATTCCTTTCCCTGTAGTTTTTGAGTTTTTGAGATATGGATTCAGAAGTTGTGTTTTAAACTGGATTTAACCATATAATATAATATAATATAATTAGTATATATATATATAAATTATATATATAATATATATATATACTATAAATATATATATATAAATAATTATATATATATATAGGATATAAATAAGTATAATATATACTATAGGGCGCTACTCCCTTTGAAAAGATGTTACATAAAAAGACATGATATCGGAAAATCGCCAAATAACGCGTGGAACCCTGCAGTGTCACGTTAGCCAAACTCCAATAGAAGGAGCGCAAGAGTTTCCAAAAGGCTTTGTATCATGGCTCCAGAAAAAATATGATATATGATATTTAAGGCCTCGAGCCGCGATAGGACAGAGGGAGGACGTCCCCCGCTGGGCCGAAGACCACTACTTCTTTTCAATCTTTGCGATTTAATCTTGGTATTCCTTTGGGTTAAAAAAAAAAAAACAAAAAGTTTTTGCAACTCTGACGCCTATTGGCCTTGAATCAAAAAAATCAACAATCGTTCGTTCGATATATAGGCGGTTAACATCCTTTAAGACAATTCATATATAATATACAATATATATAATAATATTATAAATATATATATATAGTATATTATATAATACGTATATATAATATAATATATATATATATATATAATTATAGTATATATAAAGATATCAGGTTTAGATTAGGGGACACATGTATCTAAAAAAACTGCTATACCTACATAAAAAGGAAGATGCATACGAAGTCGAAAGGAAAGGCACCCCTTACTATCACCCTCTCTTCCATACTCCTTAAAGTGAGACTCGTCGCTCGTCAAAAGAAAAACCCCCTAAGGCTCACACGGCGCAACAGATTCCACTGGGTATCTCTTCAATGTAGGGTTCAAACTTGGGCAGACGCCACATCAGCCTCCTCACAAAGACCACCATTTACGTCGTATTATGCACACCTACTTCTTGCCTCTACCAAACTCGCATCTTTCCCTTACCTGACTGAAAACCAACAGATTTTTCGGTCGCACAAGCCCGGTAGATCCTATACCCTCACCAATATACATCTGTTTGTACAAACCGTCAATAATCCATGCTTTCCATTTGACCAAACCATTTTCAATACTTTCGTTTATTTCTCTCATTTGCGTCTTTCTTTCACACTACACAACGCCCTAACACGTTCCATCCACATTTATCCTAAATTCTTATTCTCATTCGTAACCTTTCCTTCCAGAACAGCTTCTAATTCCTTGTCTGTCCTCATTCATCCTCCTTCAAAACACTCTTTTTAACTTTTTTTTCTCGCAACCTAGCAACTTTGTTTTTCCTCCTCAACATATTTCGCTGTACACCTTCTTTTTGAGGGATCTCATGGCATTTGTATATCTCTACTGATTCTAATTTTTTTTTTCCACGGTCCTCTATTATCTATATCTTAGTGCAAACACCTTTTCATTCCACCACTCACTATTACAATTCTTCCTACTTGAGCACATCCACATACTCTCTTGCACTAACTAAACAAAGTCTCTCTTCATTTGTTCTCTTAGATTTGTTTAAGGTTTTCATTCTTATTTGTCAGTCATTTTTCTGTTAACATGAAATTTAGCTGCATGTAGCTTCTTATTTGAATAATGTTTTTTTAATAATATCTTTGTCTATACTGTCTTTCTCACTAAATCTTCCATTTGCCTCCCTGATTTCTCTTGTTCCTCTCGCATTCATTTTCTGCTCTCGTCATTTATACTATTTTAACATTGAACGTACTCAAATTAACTGTGATGTATATTTCTCCATCCCCTCCCTACTGACTTATATCTATCCTATTCAACATTATTTTCGTAACATGCTTCTACTATACACATAGATAAATTCATTTTATATTCCTTCGATATTTTTCTATCTATTTTTTTTTCTATCTCTTTTTTTCATATATATATATATTTATATATATTATGTTATATTTATATTTATATTTATATTATATATTTTATTTTATATTTTTATATTATTTATATTATTATTATTATTTAGTATTTATTAATTTATTATTATATTATTATTTATTTTTGTATATAGTATATTTTATTTTACTATTTTTTATAATTATTATTATGATTATTTAACATATGTAAAGTTTATTTATTATTTTATTTTTTTATTCATTTTATTTTAGTATTTTATTTATTATTTATATTAAATTATATAGTATATATAATTATTTTGATTGATTTTATATATTATGATTTATATTTACTTTTATTAGTATTATATATATATGCTTTATTTTTTTATATATTATAAGGAATTATTATTTGATGTTAAGTATTATATATATAGTATTATATATTTAATATATTTAATGTTATTTGATAGATTATTATTATATTTTATCATTGTTTTTTTTTTTTATTTTAATTTCTCTTGATTTTCTCAGATTGGGTAGTGCGGTTTCCGTAGTTCTATACACCTTATAGACAGACAAAGAAAAGAAAGACCATTGACGCAAGCGAAAAGAAAGACCGCCACCGCCTTTAACCTTAAATTCTTCCGCAATCATGAAAATCCACCATGAGGCTTTGACAAGAACCGCGACGGACAATTAACTGTGGTAATCTCGTCAAGTGGTCATACCTTCCTGGGCAAAGCCCACAAACCATACCCCTTCATATAAATAGATATAGTATAATATAATAATATATATATATATATATATATATATATAGTATATATATTATATATAATATATATATTATACTATATATAATATATATATATATAAAGATATAATATAGATAAATAATATATATAATATAAAATATAAAATAATATATAAGTATATATATATATAATTAATATATAGATATATGAGGTAAACATATAATAATTTGTTCTTGTATTATAGAATGCCAGAATTATACTAAATTGAACTTATTGCTCTTAACTAGATGCATTATTGATGAGACTGGAACAATTAGACTTCGCGCATTACCCTATACAACTTGAACTTAAGATGATCAACAGATACGTGGGTGAAAAAATTAAGGACCTCCTAAAGCTGAGAGTGAGAAGCAGTTTTGCTTTTAAACAAAAAAGGTATTGTATTGTTCACATTTGTTCTTTAAATTGATTTATATTTTTGCCGTTTCGCTGTACATTCTGAATTACAATTGTTTCAGTGTATGCAGATTATCTTTAGTAATTTTATTATTTTCCTTCGCTTACAGAGGGAGCAACCTGACAACTTTTGCTGCAATACAGCTGACAAATTTGAAATTCCAAGCCGTCTCCAAGATTTCATCGCTCAACGGAAAATTTTATTAAAAAACACCTTGCAGTTCAAACACATACCAGAGTATCCGTTTTTGTCCTGTATTTCATTTTATTTAAAAATTAGAATAAAATTAATTCTCAATTTCCCCGGTGCATGTTTTGAGCACCCTACTCCCAGTTATGAGAAAGCAAGGGACAGATGATTATATTATCTATAATAAGAAATATAGGTAAATATCTAGTATATATATATATAATATATAATAAAATAATATATAAATATATTATATAATATATATATATATATACTATATATTTATAATAATATATAGAATAACATTATCCTAAGGCCTTATTAAAGATAAGAACTAAGAGGGAACTGAGGAAGTATAAGCATTTTGGTTAATGAGTGATGTGTTGACAAGAGTACGTCGAGGGATTTGTTGACCGAATAACAAGGTGCATTTGAAAGTGGTAGAGAAGAGTGTAGATTAAATTTTTACATTGAAAAAATAGAGAGAAGAATAATTATTTTAGGTTTTATGACTTGCAACAGGCGTATAACAGGTTAAATAGAAAATTTCTGTGGCAGGTGTTGTGGGTAGCTCGAACATGGGAATAAAAATTATGTATTGTATAGCGATAAGTAAAGAGTGTTCGAGATAAATAAGAGTTGACGAAGCGTTGGTTTAATATTAATAGCAGAGTGATCAAGGATGTTTTAATGTCTTCTTGAATTATTATTTTACATATGATGGGGTATGGAAAGAATTGGGTTAGGGGGCATTGAAGGTGTTGAATGAAAGAGAGTGAGGGTGCCTGTTATTGTACGCGGCATAATTTAGTTTGCATGACGAATCGGGGAAAGTTTAAGAGATTGGCAGAGGGGTTTGGAGTTGGTGTAAAATGAGGGTTGAAAGTAATGTAGAAAACTAACTAAGGTATGGCAGAGGAAAAAAGTGAGTCCGCCGGGTGAAGTCATCAGATAGCCGTGGTCCACGGGCGAACTCATGCTAGATGGTGAGCGATTGGAAAGGTCCGAGTTAAATTATTTAGGAAATGGTGGATGAAACAGGGAACTGATGACTCAGATTTTTTGTAGAAAAGTGTGAATGGTAAGGAATGTTGACGGTGCAATGAAATTCTTGCGTGGATGTAAAGGAAATCTTGAAACCCTAGGGTTTGCATGAGGTTAAGACCTGTGTAATGTATATAGTGAAACTAAGGTATGGCACAAGAGGTATAGGGTATGGGCACGATGAGTTTAGGTGTAAAAAAGACTTGATAAAATAGGAAGAACGCATAGGAAGTTCGTGGGTGAAAAAAGGCGTACGAGGAGTATATTTAGCGTTTGGTCAATGGAAAGGATAAATAATAGTCGGTTTGTTAAGCAGATGTATAGTGGAGAGTGTGCTTGGAATCGCCGGCTGGAAGTGGATCGAGTCAGTAAAGAGAAATGTGAGTTGGCAGAGGCGAGAAAGAAAGTGAAGTGGAATGGAATTTTGGAGGTGGTAAATGGTTGGAACAGCCTGGTCCAAGGGTTTGAACCCTAATTGCGAGAACCACAGTGAAAGTCCGTCACACTCTCGTGAAGCACTAAGGTTGAATTTTTCGACACCTGACGACTCATCTCACGGTGGACGAGAGTTGGATTTACTTTTCGATTATGTGGACGCTCTACTACTTTCCTGTGTTCAGTTGTATGCCGCGCACTCGCCCTAAGTCCCGGGGAAACGGAAGGTAAGTGTATTAATATATATAATATATATTAATATAATATAATTATATATAATTAATATAGATATATATATATATTATAATAATATATATATATATATAATGTAATAGTAGACAACAGTATATATAAATAAATATAATATAAAATATAATATATATAAAAAATAATATATATATATAAAAATAATTAATAATATATATAATAATAGATATATATATATATTATATTATGCAACAGGCGTATGAATAGACTAATATTGAAGCTCTTGGCAGGTGTTTGTTTATAATGGTGTTTAGTGGAGGTTCTGAATGGACATCAAAAGTATGTAGACGAATAGGAGAAGCTGTGTACAGACATAAATGGTGTCCAAAAGTGATTGGTTAAAGAAATTAATAGCCCGAGTAGGCAGGGATGCTGTTATGCCCTTGGTTATTCAATTTGTAATGGATGGGGTTATGAAAAGAATTAGAGATGGGGTGGAGGAAAGGTGTAGAAAATGGAGGTTTAAGAAGGGTGCGCACCTATTAATATGGCGGAGGTTGTTTTGTGTGGTTGAATCGGAAGAGTTTAAGAGGATTGGTAAGAAATTTAGTCAGGGTTGCAAAGGAGGGTGAAAGTAAATGTGAGTAGAGTAAGGTTAATGGTCTGGAGTGAGGATAGTCCCGGTGGAGTTTTTGTTGATGTGAGCAGCTGAACATGCTGAATTAAATATTTAAGATAATTTGGATGAAAAGGACAACGGATGATGCAAGAGTGGTAGTAAAACAGTTATGATGGCAGGAAGGTAGCTGATGCAATAAATCGTTGGTAAATGTAAAGGGACTAAGTCTGAGTGCGCTAGGCGTCTTTAACTGAGGAAGTTGTACCTGAGTTATGTATAGAGTGAAACTATGGTCTGGTAAGAAGTAAGATCTAAAGTTCAATGTGTGTCAGATGGACAATCTTAGAGGTGGTTTAGGAGTGAGAAGAATGATAAGTGGGAATGAAACCGTATTAGAGAGTTAATGTGGTGGAAGAAAGGGTAAATGAAGAGATAAGCGAAAGTACCTGAGATGGTTGTCAATGTGAAAGAATGAATGACAGTCGGTTTGTTAAGCGGATGTATACGTGGTGAGTGTGTGGGAATCGACCGGCTGGGAGACGGAAGAAAAAGTGGTTTGAATCCAGTAAAGGAATGTCTGAAGTAGAGAAATGTGAGTTTTGGCAGAGCGAGAAGAAAGGTGTATAATAGGGTGAATAAAGCCGGTTTGTGACGGGGCATGGTTGTGGCCCAACTGGGCCAGGGGATGAACACTACACTTACGATATGCATATGAAGGGTCCGTTCGAGGTCCCGTAAAAGCCTAGGTGGATTGTTCAGACTGCGACGAGTTCTCACATAGGTATAGAGGGGGCGGGCTGGACTTCTTTCCGAACTTGTGTCAATTCTTCTACTACTTTTCTTTTCGAGGCTTGTACGCACCTACCACCCAAGCTTGTGGGAAAGAGGAAGGTGCAAGAATAAAATAATATATATATATATATATATATATATATATAATATATAATATATAATAATATTAATATAAGATATATATATATATATATATATAATATATAGTATATATAAGATATAGATATATATATAAGTATATATATATAATATATATATATATAATATAGGTGCGTAGAAGTGGTAGAGGATGGTGTAATCAAAATCTTAGCATTAAAACAATGATGAGAAAAGAGGACGAAGAACGAATACAATTGGGTATAGGTTTTTATGGATTTGCAAACAGGCGTATGTAATGTTAATAAGGGAGCTCTATGGCAGGTGAGTGATATAAATTGTGGTGGGGCTTCTGAATGAGAACAAAAGTATGTATGACGATAGTGAGGCGTGTTTTAGAATAAATGGTGTCTATGGGATTGGATTAGGAAGTTAATAGCGAGTGAGACAGGTTCTGTTATGTCTCCTTGGTGTATCAATTGTATATGGAGGGTTATAAAAATTCGAGGTAGGATGGAGGAAATGGTGTAGAAGATGGAGATGAGTGGAGGGTGCCCTACCTATTATAAATGCGGATGATTTGGTTTTGTGACACGAATCTGAAGAGAGTTGAGAGGATTTGGTAGAGAGATTTGGCATGTGTGTGAAAAGGAGAGGCTTGAAAGTAACATGTGGATATGAGTAAGGTTATGTTGTGAGTGAGGACTGTCCTCAGTGTGAAGTTATTAAGAAGTGAGCAAGCTGGAACAAGGTCGAGTTTAAAATATTAAGGATATTATGTTGGATGAGAAAGAACGGATATGCATTGAGTGTAGTAGGAACAGTGTGACTGGCAGGCAGTGGCTGGTGCAATAAACTCGTGGTGAATGTAAAGGGAACGAAGGCTGATGGCAGGGTCTTTCATGAGGGATGTTTTACCTGTGTATATAGTGAGACATGGTCTGAAAAGAAGTATAGATCAAAACGTTCAATGTGTGTCAGATTGGACAATCTTAGAGGTGTGGCTAGGTGTGAGAAAGAATTGGATAAAAATGAAGGAAGAACGTATTAAGAGTGTGGTGTGGTGGAAGAAAGGGGTAAATGAAGAAAAATGAAATATATTGAGATGGTTTGTCATGTGAAAGGATAATGTAGTCGTTGTTAAGCGGAATGTATTAGTGGTGAGTGGTTGGAAAACCGACCGGGCTGGAGACCGGAAAAGTGGATTGAGTCGGTAAACGAATGTTTGAAGGAGAGACAAATGTGAGTTTGGTAGAGGCAAGATGAAAGGTGTTTATAAAACAGGAGTGAATGGCGGGGTTTGTGAGGGGGTATGGTTTTGGCCCCTGGGCCAGGAGAGAGCCAATAAGTTGACGATTCTCACGCATAGTGAAGGTCCATCGCGGTCCAGTGAAGCTCTAGGGGGATTTTTCTGAGTGCAACGAGTTCTCACTAATTAATGGACAGAGGGGCGTAAGCCTTGCCTTTCTTTCGACTTAGTCAGCATCTTCTCTGGCTTTTTTCCGATGCATGCTCGCACCTTAAATCCCAATCTTGGAAATAAAAAGGAGGATGAAGAGGTATATATACATATATACATAATATATATATATATAATATATATATTATATATATATATATAATATATTATATATTAATATTATATAAGAATATATATATATAGTAGTATATATATATAATATATTAGTGAGGGTTATAACTTATTTGTGATTATTTATTTATTTTATTTTATATATGCAATCCCTACAGATATGAATTAGTATATTTTTTTACTGTTATTTATGATATATATTATTATTACATATTATTAATTACTTATTATTAATTACTTATTATAATTACATTATTATTAATATTATTATTAGTAGTAGATTTGGATATTATTATTTTATTTTAAAGTAAAACTAAATATTGTAGTGTATTATATATTATTTTGGAATCTTTGCAAATACTTTATTAAATGTACTTAAAATACTCACGAGTACGTTTACCTCCTCTCTCTCTCTCATCTTCTTCTCTCTCTCTCTCTCGCTCGTCTCTCTCTCGTCTCTCTCTCTCTCGTCTCTCTCCCTCTCCGTCTCTCTCTCTCCTCTTCTCATCCTCTCTCTCTCTCTCTCTCTCTCTCTCCCCTCTCTCTCTCCTCTTCTTTTTTCTTCCTCTCCTATCTTTCTCTCTCTATATATATATATATATAATATAATATATTATATAAATAATATATATATAATATAATGATAAAATAATAATATATATATATAGATTATATAGTATAATAGTATATATTTTTAATGTAGTATACTTAATTATATTTTATATATGTATGAGGATAATAATTATATATATTATATAAATATATATAAAATATATATATATATATATATATACAGTATATATAATATATGGTTTATTATGTATATTCAGTATATGTTGCGGGGGTGGGGGGATGAGGTGGCTTTGAGGCCGGAGTGAGTCGTAGTTTGGATGAATTTATATATATAATATACTAATTATATATACAGTTAATATATATATAGTATAATTAAAGTATAATAGACTATTTGTGATTATTTTATTATTATTAGTAACGGCTCTCCATCAGTATTACTATAAATTTTGTCCAAACATAGCACGTTGTACTGTATTAAAATTATTTTATATGTACAGTCATTAATTAATTATATTATCAATTTTTATTATTATTTTTATAATGTGGAAGGTGTGGTTCCGGAGGATATATATATATTTCTGCAGTTTCAATATACTTCAATAAAATTATTAATATATTTTGTTCGTACC
>JABUQX010047115.1:0-15000 GCA_015478945.1 Trachelipus rathkii
TTATTTATAGTAGTATATAATATATTAAGTTAATATAATGTATATATATTAATATATATATATATATATATATATATAATATTTATATATATTATTATAATATATAATTATATATATATATATATATATATAATATATATATTATTAATATATATATATATATATATATTATATATATATATACAGTTTTGACTACTATAAAGAAAATCTTTATCACACAATTATATTACGATAGTTTTTATGCCTGCTACCATATTATTTATATTATTATAATAATTTAAAAATTTTAATTAAAATTTAATTAGAAATTTAAACTATATATGATATTTCCCCTT
This sequence comes from Trachelipus rathkii, assembly GCA_015478945.1. NCBI lineage: Eukaryota > Metazoa > Arthropoda > Malacostraca > Isopoda > Trachelipodidae > Trachelipus > Trachelipus rathkii. Next base: position 336 of record JABUQX010047115.1, read on the forward strand.
TATCAAGCATGAAACTGTTTTATATTTATATTAGTTTATACTATATATATATATTACAATACTATATATAGTATTACTATATTGAATGTAAACAGTAATTAATAAGATATTAATATTACTATGAAAATTAAGAGAGAGAGAGAGATGAGTATATATATAAAGAGAGGAGATAGTATGATTAGTATGAAGAGAGAGTAGAGAGGATAGAGAGAGTAGATTCGAAGAGAAGAGAGAGAGAGAGATGATAGTAAAAATTACGAATTATTGTATAGGATGGGGTTATGGAAGAATTGAAGAATTAGCACTAGCAGGAATAAGAGACCTAGCGAATAGCACTAGCATAACGGTGACAAAACTTAAAACAAACATCAATTACACATCAACTAACAACATACAACACACAACAATCATACATGCGTATGCAAATCAACGACACTCCACGTACACATGAGTCTTATACTGCTGACGTGATAGCCGAGCATGAAATTACATTATAAACATACATACAAATGACACTTAGTCTTTACATTTAACTGGTGTATATAAATTAAGAATATAGAATATTGGAAACAATAAGTATCGTTAATCTTAAATTATGACAATTAAAATGTATATGTATTGAAAATAGTCGTGGGACAATATTACATATATTATTACATAATTGAGTTAGTAATATATAGTCGTACTATAATAGTATATATAATCGGATCTACAGACTGGAATTTATATAATATTCTACGAAAGAGAATACTAACTGGAAATAGGATTTAAAATCATTTTAAAGATATTTGTAGATGATATATATATCCGGTTCTTTTGATAAAAGATGATATTTAAACTGTTAATACTCTAAAATTTTCCCTTATTAATGATATTAGAGTTATAAATAATATTTCTATATTATAATATATAATCATTATATAGTAATGATTAAAGTAGAGAATGAGAGAGGATAGATGAAAATAGATGAGAGAGGAGATGAAAGAAGAGAGAGAAAGATAGTTTAGGTGAAATATATTAAATAAGATATAATAAATGACTTGAACTATTAATAATAGTAGACTAATATAATAAAAAAAAGTAGTAAGCAGGATTGTCTAATAAATAAATATACAAAATAGATAGTAAATAATATGTATTGTATATTACATGACACTTATCACATATGACCATATATACATATATATAACATAGATTGAAGTTAAAACCAATCAATATAAACTTAAATAAATAATATAATATATTAATAATAATATTTAATAATTAATAATAATAGATATATAATATATTATAATATAATATAATATAAATTATAATAATATAAAAAAATTAATAATTAAACTATATAATAATAATACTATATATATAAATAATATCATAATAATTATAATAATATTTATATATCATATATATAGTACATCTAATCATACATCAATTTCATCTTAACATCTATTACATCATCATAATTTTATATATAAGTATATAATAATGGGGGGAAGTATTGTACCATACATCGTAAAAGAATATAGTACAAATATGACGAAGTATAAAAAAGCCCAGTTACAAGTCTAATATTTAATAATACTTATAATATGAGAATCGTCGCAATCGAAAATCGACTAACGGTTGTACGGGACTTATATAGCAACGGATTCGACAGAGTAATCGTAGGTGGTAGTTCATACATATTACCTCACTTAGTAACAAGCCAATATACCAAACTTTATACATAAACCACCATTAACACTCACTATTATAATAGATATTCATCACTTTTCATCTCTTGCTTGCCTTGCCAAACTTCATATTTCTGCTATTCATTCAGTAGCATCTTTATGAGATATTAAATAAATTTATCATACGTCTGGAAAGGTAAATACTAGAACCACATTATTGACTCCTTTAATTAACCGACTATCATTATTATAATACCTTTCGATAAGACGGAACTTACATCATAATGAATCTCGGTATCTCTCATTTACTCTTTTCAACCGACAGGTGTTAACAACGACAATAAATTAGGCAGTAAGAGGATGTAGACTTAGATGATATTAACAACATAGGACGGGGCTCTTATATCAATATGAATACGCCTGCCTTCTTAGTTTGGTCCGATGGCCAAATTTCAGTCATTTTTAAAAAAAAAAAACAAAAAAAAAAAAAATTCGATTTACTTGAGATTAACTACTTCTTATTACGACTAAGTTTTAACGTGCTAATATCGCATTAACAAGTAAGAACATATTCCTCATGCGGAAAACTAGCTGAGCCATCATACTTAGACTCCCATTAATATACCGCAAGATTGAGCGAAGATGAACGCTAATACACAAGTTACTATCTGATGCATTGTTTAGCCTGCTATATTGTTCCGAAATAATATATCTTTATCACCAATAGAGCTACACGGAAGAAGCTTCAACATGGATTGTTATTTCTATCGTATAAGAGGTATGTTCAAAATTGTTAATCTACTCAGATCGCTTCTTCGTTGATAGTGCAGTTTGTTCACAGAAGACTTGAACAAAACTTTGAAATTATTATGTATCTTAAGAAAATTTTCTGGAGAGCTTAGCAGATAGCTAATAATTAACACTGTATTCATAAGACCTTTAGAGATACTCCTCGTCTTCATTCCTTCGTTTCTAAACTCTCGCTTACTATGTTAATACTCACAAATTTTCACAAGGATAAAATATAGATTAATACCGCATTATAGTAAAGGGGCACTCCACTCCTCATTCTTCAGTAATTGCTAACATATTCTTGCCAGCTATACTTAACATCTTCTAACGCAAGGCTATTATAAAATTACCTCAACTATAGAAGATCCATAAACATGTCTGCAACTGTACCCCCTTCACAATCATTAGCTACTCTCCTTTCAGTCTATCTCTTCTCTCACTCTTCTATCATCAAGCTTCCTCTCTCATAGCATATCTCTCTGATTTCTCATCTCACGTATCCACCTACTCTCTCATCACTCTCTTCACACTCTTCCATACATCGGAGCTCCTCACTAATTCATACACTGCTTGTCTGTCACTGCTCTCTATCTCTCTCTCTCTCAATACTCATAAAGAAGGAAAAAATCTTCTCATCTCTCATTTTCTGCATCTATCTTTTCATCACTTCATGTTCATATATACTCGATCATCATCACATCTTTATATACTATAACATTTCTTTTAGACTGTATTTTAACTACTTATAAATAATTATTCAGATAATTCCGTACTCCGACAACTACTCGACTATATATATATAATAACCAGATACTATTACTATACACATCAAGTAAACATTTTCCCTATAATATCCTTATATAGTTACCTACCTATGTCCCCGTATTATTACGCTTCTATGATATATAAGTATATGTACTTATTATATTGCTCTCTTATTTACTTAATCCCTCGGAGCTATACCCTTAATAATAAACTTTTGTTTAACAAAATTACAATCACTATCATGCATCATCTCGCCGATCCAGTTAGATAAAAGCTATGTAGTAATCTGAATGCTATTATATTCAGTATATTGATGGTTTATGCTTAATTAGTATGATGATTTCAATACTTTTTATATATTTTAACATTTAATTAAAATTAAACTATTATTATTCCAATAATATCTATACTTTACTCTCCAGTAGCTTTTAGTCACTATCAAACTAAGTAATATTTTATCGATAATGGTAGTTAAATGTAGTAGTACTATGTGTTAGTAGTGAGTTACGATAGGATAGTATAGTCGAGTGCAACACTCAAGCACAGCGAATAATTTTCACTAGCAGTAGGACACGTTATCTTGTAATCTCTTTGTCAAGAATTAGTAATGCATATCCACCTGATTTTATTGATATATATGAACATATATGTATATATATCTTACTATATATTCATTAACTTTCGGTGCATATCTTTACATAAGTAATAGTAGTAGTGTTATATAAGTCTTAATCATAATATTCAAATAAACAGCTTCACAAACATTTCTATATTTAAGGAGAATTCTAGGTACTATCATTTAAAAAGGTACTTAATGATATAAATATATATTACTATATAATATCATAATATATATATATAAATATTATATTAATAATAATATATAGTTTTATATAATATATATTATAATATATAGTATGATATATATATATATTAATATAATAATATATATATATTAGTATATAATATGTATTATATATAATAATATATATTATAAATAAATATAAATTAATAATATATTATAGACATCAATAGATAATTGATGCATTACTGGTCATTAGTTATAAGTTATATTATATTTAAATGTTATTAGTAAATATATCTAAAAATAATTGAGATGGGAGTATTCTAAATCGTGTAATAGTAAATCTCTACACATATTAGTGTGTAAGTTTAGATATGATACACATAAGAATTGTATAAAGCAAAGGATATTTATTTTATAATTATTTCAAGTACTATTTATATTACTACTATATATCATACTTATTTACTTAATTATAGAGTTATGTATAGTGGTAATCTTACCACTCAACTTCCAATGTAAGAATTAATAAACATAGCATCAATATAGTGGTTAGATAAAACATATCTAGGAATTAGTTCCAAAATACTTATTATATAAAATATTACTAATTTAAAATAATTTAACTGAACAGAGCTGAAAATACAGATATAATCTTATTTAGTAGGTTAGAGAAGATTATTGTTTTCAGTATGATAACGTACGTATGCTGCATATTAAGATATAAATATTTAGATTTGATATATACTGTATGAGAGGTGGATGATACAAGAGTACATGGCATCTACACAGATAAAAAGGATAAAGAAATCGATGTAGGATACATGTGTATTTTTCCTTCTATTATTATATGAATATATAAGATAGTAAATTAATGGGTATACACACTATTTTTCTAATGTTGCCAGCAAGAATAAAGGCCCTAGGTGCTTAATCATCATTATTTTTCCACAATCCTATTATTGTACTCTATATGACTTGTCTATATAGATATAATTAATAGTTCGAAAGTACTAATCGTAAGATTTAGATAGAGGGTGACAGATTATCTGTAATAAAGTATGAAAATATAAGAATCGTGTCGCAGAAATTATAATGAATGGAGCATAGAAGGTTGAAGAGTGATGTCTGAGAAGTAAAACAACATTGAGAAATACTATCACTATATGACAGGGATAGGTAGAGATGAATTAGCTATATATAATAAGTAACTCGTTCTATACTAGTTGAATATAGAAAAGAAAGTAGAGATTAGCAAGATCATGAGTAGTAAGAGTAATATAAAGAATAGGAAGTAGAAGGAGGGACTTATGAACAAAATATATTAACTTCTCCAGTAATGAATTAGTCGATTGGTGAACTACCATAGGATAGTTATACTATATGAGAGTCTAGCACTATACTCTATTAATACAAGTCTATTACAAATCAACTATTTTTCAGAATATCACCGTATCTAGTAGATGCTATATCAGATCAATATCAGAAGCTATCTGATCTAACCCGCTTTCCGTGGAAAAGATAAGAAATCGGAGATACTTACGAGTACGATAATGTATATCTCATAATCAAAGACCCTAGTGATTTGGACATCCATTATAATACGTGAATATTCGTACTGCGTACGTACTCACTACTTAAGACATTGCATCTTATATAAAAGTGCTATAATTTAATATTAAAAAGCATACTTCTATATTTAAGTAGAGAAATTATAAATTTAAGAGGGATGAAATACTTCATTAGTGTAGAGGCTGCTGAAGGTGTGTCAACACTTATAGTTCAATATATTCTCAATGTAATCATATAAGATGAAATAATTACTTAGCCCTCTATATATTATATTTGATTATAAAGAATACTGAATCACTTATATTATCTAGTAGAATATATATGTTTACTATCATTTGGATGTGTCGTGAAGGAGTATTTAAGAAGACATTAATAATAATAAACAGATATCTGAATCAATAAATTCATGTTCCGATAGTCTAATGGTTGTTGAGTTCAAAAAACATTCATATAGATATTTATTACTTAAAATGTAAAATAGCATTCATTAAGTTTTATCCTATGTACGTTCTCATATCAAAATCAACATTATATACGAAGCAGAAACATATTATTAATTCATTCATAGAGAGTTGAGATAGAGAATACTCATCCTACTAAAATCATATAGTCAATCTATCTAGTGCATATCTTAATATTTAATCTATGCTATCATATGTTATCTATCTATCTTAAATCTAAATTTGCATATGAGTATATGTAATTCAATATGGACTGATGACTGATCTATCTGATTTAGGAACGACTACATTAACCAATATCCACAAACACAATACTTTAATATGAAGAAATTTATATATATATTATTCAGCCATCTCTTTTACCCAATATTGGGTTTGAAAACAACAGCTGTATAACATGATACTTAAATATAATAAAAGCATACAACATTTATTTACATAAATAATAATTAATTAATAAATAAATAATAATAATCAATATAATATATAATAATAATAATAAATAATAGATTAATATTAAATAGATAATAATATAATAATAGATATAGATATATAATATAATATATTAAATAAATTAAAATAATATATAATAATTAAATAATATAAATAATAATTCTAGAATAATATAATAATAATAATAATAATAATATTAAATAATATAATAATATAAGTAATAATCAATAATAATAATTATATATTTGAATTAAACTAACTATAATAAGTGAAGGTCCATATAATGAAGGGAAAATGGTGATAAATTGCTAACTATAAAATATAATATATCTATTAATTAATAATTATTAAAATATTTAATAAATTACATATATTTATATAACAATAATATTACATATAGTAAGAAATACAAAAAAATCAAATAATAATGACAATGATATTTATACTATAAAATAAATTAAGAGAAATATATAAATTTAGAAAAATATTCATTATTAATAATAAAATAAATAAATAAATATTATATAAAAATTAAAAAGGAATAAAATTAAAATAAAATATAATAATAGTCATGGAAAATATAATCTTAATAAATATATAATATAATAATATAATAATTATAAAATAATAATAAATTATATAATAATAATATATATAATAATAATAAATAATTGAGATAACAGCAATAACGTATATTTCCAAATTCTTTTAAATTAATAAAACAATATATTGATACTTGAATGATTATATTAGATTTTTGGTGAATATATATAAAAAGAAAATTCCCTTACACCATTAACATCTTGAAAACATATTAATTACCGTTGTTACTCACATCATAATATTTTATTTGGCACGTCAATGAAATATATTAATAATATATATATTAAATATATTAATAATAATTAATAATAATTAACATATATAATAGTATATATATAATAATATAATAATATTATAATAATATATATATATAATATAATAGTGATAATAAGTTTTCAACAATTTATTATAGTAATGACAACAATAAACTTAATTATAATAATTATATATTTAAAGTAATGATAATTTAAATTAACTAATAATAATGATAATAATATATAAGATAATAATAATAAAATAAATAAATTATATTTTAAAAAATTTGAATTGAAAAAAAAAAAATTCAGGTTATTCATAATTTCATATATTATTATAAAATTTATTTCACAATAGAAACTGCTAGTCATAATCTATGTCGCAAATAATTGCATTGAGAAACTATTTTATTTAATATGTCATTAAACAAATCCTTTCTAACTCTCTTTTACTACATAAGGAATTAAAAATGCATGGAATGTTTATGAGCAGAGAAATTCAGTAACCAGTAAAAAATATTATCCTGAATCAATACATTTACCATAACAAAGGTTATTAGCAACAGATAATGAAATATCCATAATTTTTCGAAAACATTCATAACATAACTTTTACGAATAGATGATGCAACATCTCATTTCACTCACTTTATATCTCGATAAAAGAGGGAGAGAGATACTTAGTAGCAGTAATAGCATATAAGTAGGTATAGACTAGCTAATATAAAGTAATCGATGTATAGGAGAGTAATAGAGAGAAGATAGTAGTATACAGATATATAGTAAGAGTAGATAAGAGAGATACGAGAGATAGTATAGAATATATGAAGATATATGACTAGTAAGAAGTGAAGTATAATACTTTCCCATAGTATACTATCTAGATCAAACAAGTCATATATATTTTAAGTGTACTATATTTTAAATAATTTTTATAGTAATGAATGGATAAAATCCATTCAAAAAATAATATTTCAATATATATAATAGGGGATATAATCAGAGGGCGTATTCCTCCCAATAAGTTTTTCATAAGTTTTATATAAGCTAATAATTTTTTTTTAAATACACTTTGATATAAGGATAATATCTGTTCAATGAAGATGATTTTGGACAGCAAGTAGAATAAAATAATTTACAAATTAAATGTTCATGAAACTTCGATTAGGTTTATTTCTATACCATCAAGTATAAAAAGGAAGCTTTCATGTGGCTAAAAGAATTTTTGAAACCTAGCCTATTATTTTCCTTCCTCAACTGATTAAAAAGTTTGAGCCATTCGTCTACATTCATGTTTTAATTCTTGCATATACCTTAAAAATGTGCCGCTTAAATTTGCAATGTTTCTATCACAGAACTTTATTATTTATATTTTACTGGTTTTATATAACTACATGTATATATACGTAGATAAGAAGTAGATATATAGTATACTATATTATACCTTGATAGTTTATTATATGATATAATACTAGTTTCAATAATTATACTTATAGTATCATGGATGATAGAAATTGTTCAATCTTTTTGTAGTATAAATTGGAAGTGGCCAAAAGTTCGTTTTATAAATGAATTAACACTTTAAAATGCTTTAAATTTTTTGAGAAGAATCAAAAGTTCTTCAATTGTTGATCCGTTACCTGAAAAATCATTTCAGTTACGCGAACAAAAATTTTATTTGAAAAGATGAATATTCCACAGAGATCGCTGTTGAGCTATACAATATTTAATAATATATATTTATCATAATATTTACTAAATATATATTATAATTAATATATAATTTCTATATAATAGATAATTGCATCTCTTGATATTAATTTGCACATCTATTTATACCACAGTAGGAGGGTGTGTGTAGGACCCCCATTCCCAACACGCATAGTTATAAAGGTACATTAGTTATAAAGTATATGAAGAGGGTTAATATTAGGTAGTATAGGTGAAGGACGTTGAAGCGTATTCAGGTATAGATTGATAATTACTGGGATATGATTAACAATAGAGTATAAGTATAGTAGTGATAAGTTAGTAGTTGATTAATGATTTTGATGCATTGTGTATAACATAATGATATTATTTTAGGGGTAATTTAGATTACTAGAAGAAGGGAACCTTTTAGTGAGAGGTTGGACAAGAATAGCATGCAAGGTGGTTATTGAAGGATCAAATATGCCAATCTTTTATGAGTAGAATACTTTTCACAACGATTTATTATTCAAGTAAATAAAATAAAGAGTATAAAGATGTCTAATATTTTTAAACATTAATACACATATATATATAACTTTATCTATAAGGAAATGTAGGTAAATGTCAAGGATTATAGGGGAATATTGATCTATAATGAGAGATTCTGTGGGGAGCAGATCTTATATATGCTGAGTCTTAGGTTATATATAGATAGAGGTTGTCCGGAGTGCTAACTTGAAGACTATAATTGGTTGAGACAAGGTTTATTTAGATAGTGGTTAGATACGGAGATGTGATAGTAATAAATTCTTAATACAATTAATAGAAATAATAATATATAATACATGAATTATGAGAAATATAAATGATAAAAGAGAATATGAAATATAATTTGTTAGATGTAGTGGATTTTGCAAGCCAGCCGTAAAAGTTAGTAGAATACTATAGGGCAAGTGTGTGTGTATGCGAAATCTTGTTTGAGTCTGAGCCAATAATAGGGACAAATGCTTATGTAGGCAATAAAGCGTGGAAAAAAGTAAAAATTTTCTCGTCTGTTAGGGATTTATGCAAGCTTCAGTAAATAATCAATGTATAAAAAATGATAGCAACACCACCACATTATACACGATTTAGCACAGGAGCAGTATGCTAAGCCAAGTATAATCAATGTGCGTTTGATGGTGATGGACGAATCTTTAGGTTGTGTATTAATCTGATTAAGAATTGATTGGATTTCTACGTTGATACTTAGGAGTGGGCAGTATGGTAGTCTGTTAATCATAAATTCTTGTATTATCGATTGTAAATTGTAGGAAAGGATGTAATAGTAAAAAAATAATTATAGTGTAGTATAGAGGAAGCTAGATGGTATATATTGAGAATTATATGAAGATTTTGATATAGAGAGATAGAGGATGCCCTAACCCTATTCAATATAAGATAAATTGTTTTTGTAGTTGGTATACTGATATATTAAGAATTATAGTATATAAGTATATTAGTAGAGTATATGATTAGATATAGAATTATTGGCTATGAAGTGTAGGTAAATAGATAGAGATCTTAATAGATTCGTTAAAACATTACATGGACTACAGGATGGTAATTGGGATATTGAGATGGAGAGAGAGAGAGAGGAGTAAAGAATATTAATCCAAGTTATGAAATTGACCACTCACAAAACATTGTAAATAATGCTGTTCTTAGAGGTTGGTGTGAATTCCCCACAATCGATCCGTTAACCTCTTCGACTAAAGCCTATTCTCATTTGAGTTTTATAAAAATCTGTTTAAAGACTCATATTGTAAACAAAAACATAACTATCAGTACAGTGCTGCTGAAAATGAATAAAACAAGACAAATTCCAATACTTCTATAATATAGTAAAGTCTACTAATAAATATACTATATATTAATGGTGTTTAGTTAAAGGACTAAATACGCATTATGGGAAAAAGAACATTAATATAAAATGAGAAGGTTAAAGTGCTGTTACAACATAGAAATAGTTTTTATTTCTTCCTTTTTACGAAGCGAACGAACACCACTACTAAAAAGAGAAAAAAAAATTCAAATGATAAGCAGATTAAGATTTGCCCAACTATTGCAAATCCAGGAACCATTGTTTGATGTTGGGTATTATTAGATAGATATATGTAATAGGAGATATATTAATATGTCTTTTGCGTAGAAGTACCGGTAATTAGCAGGATGTTGTTATCGCTATATATGAGTTCAAAGAAATATATAGTATAGTGATATATATCTATTCTTTCAAAATTTATAGAAGGATAAATATTATATGTAAGAGTGTATATATAGTAATAAGTGTAAGAAATGGAATCTTAGAATATACAATAGAGTACTATAGTGATTATATATAATACGATATTATATAATGATATTAGAGTATAATAAAGTATTGTGTTTGTGATTATGATAGTGATTATAATATAATAATAGAAATTATATAAGGAATTAAGAAAGTTTGTGAATGATAGGATCATACTTGAGATCGGTGGTCTTGAACCTCACTCTCCGAATTGAAGTAATAAGTTATGTGATAAGACTTGTCTATATAATAGTAGTTAATATATATATTATATGGTATTTATAATATATGTATATAATAGCTATGGTGTTCAAGTTTCTTTTATGAATACTTATTAGATATACTATAATAGTGTGTACAATATATATATAACGGTTATAGAGTCGTAGAATGATTATATAGAATTAAGATATTAAGATTATAGTTAGATATAATATTTCGTATTAATATTGAGGCTAAATATATATTATAATAAGACGTAGTTATATAAACATATTTGAAACTTTTAGAGATTGAAGATTAATATGTTTAATGATAATATTTTAATTGTATAATATACCGTATATATAGGATACTATTGCAGGGAATATATATAATAAAATATATACGTGATTGATAGTTCTATATATAATATAATGAGAGGCAATAAAAAATTTACCATGCTGGAAGGATTTTGAAAGTAAGATTTTATGCGAGAAAATCAAAGATATCTTTCTTATAATAATGTTGTCTTTTAGGGGTAGAACTATATAATAGTATAGGTATATAATAAGTAGATATATATATGAGATATATATCTAGATATATAGAGTAGAATGTATATGGTAAATATTGGATATTATAAAAGAAAAGTAGCTTGCTTAATAGATAGTGATGAGCGGGGTGATATGTATATAGTACGGGTATATTGTTAGAGATACTATAGCCTATAAAAATATACTATATTCATACCATTAGATAAGTGTAAAAATACATGATAAAGAATACAATAATCATATATAGCTATATGAATAAGGGATACTTAGATGCGGTATAGCCCGTAAAGCTACGTATTAAGGGTATCGTTATATAATAATATATATTCTATAGTATTAATACCATATAGGAGGGATATGTTCGAGAAACGCCATTGGCGCATAATGTTGTAGCCCTTTAAAACGTATCATGGAATGAAGATTATGCTTGAAATGTGTGGACCAAATATCAATAAGAACCAATATAGTATATAAGTATATAAATATACTATATAACAACATAGGGGCATACTGATAAATATATATATCAGGTTAATAGTTATAGAGGCTATTGACGTTTGTTCGGCTATGATAGTTACTATATATATTATTTCTATATAAATTTAGTTTTTTTAAAAATTATAAAATTGTTAGTTTCTATATTTTCAATGATGCTCTGCCGCTCTGTTCTGAAAATTCTTTTGACATTAATGTTTTTTTTTTTTTTTTTTTTGAATGAATGAGGGAAGATTAAGAAGCAGAATGCTCAATGAGTGGTATATTTAAATCAGTCTGCACTCATCAAAAATGGTGGCCTAAGTGAGCATTACTATTGTATTAATTATTATATTGTTTTTTAATATTTTAAATGTCCTAAAATATTAATTATGCTTTTCTTACCAATTTCTAGAGTTGTAGAAACATATATATATTTCACATCAATAGTTTTAATTAGGACTGAAGAGAAAATATTACTGACAAATCCTGTATACCAATATATATATATATATATATATGTAAAAAGTGACTATAAATGTGTAAAATGTTTTCACTCATGAAATAAAACTTAGTTTTTAGTATTTTTTTTTAAAATCTTTTAAATCGACATCTCTAATTGGTATCGATTTAATATTTCAGTCAATTTGAGATGATCGTTCATTTTAGATGCAAATGTTTATAAAGGTTAATTTGGGATGTATCTATATCATCGTTCAAATAAAAGGAATAAAAGCGATAACGATAAATAATGATAATTAATAAAAAAATTGGTTATATTACATTTCTTAGACTTTAAAAGGATAACTTCAACAAAAAAATTCTGCCTCTCCCAAATTTAAAATTTGTGACAGAAACTTTTGTCTTTTAAGCTTTTTAAGTGTCTATTTTATTTTATTTTTTTGAAGACTCAAAACAGAAGTTTAAGAGATGAAAGCAAATAAAGAAATCCTCATTCATCTCCTTTAAGTTAGAATAAATAAGGGAAACAAAAATTTAAAAATAAAATTAATTGATAAAGGAGGAAAAAGATAGAAGACTAACCACTGAATTACATGCTTGATAATCGGGCTCGAAGTCTCTCCACTGGATTACGTGCTTGGTAATCGGTCTCGTTTTATAGAGAGTCATGCAAAGGGGATTTTATTACATAATTCTTTATCAGGAAGGATCTGAATTTTCTCTTCCCATTTTTCTCTTTACTTCCATTATCCTTTAATTTTTTCAGAATATATTATCTACCTATTTATCTGTCTGTCTGTCTGTCTGTCTGTCTCTCTCTCTCTCTCTCTCTCTCTCTCTCTCTCTCTCTCTCTCTCTCTCTCTCTCTCTCTCTCTCTCTCTCTTTTACTCTCTTTATCTATCTCCCTTTCTTTCACTCTCCCTCTCTCTCTCTCTCTCTCTCTCTCTCTCTCTCTCTCTCTCTTTCTACTCTCTCTGTATATATATATTTATATATATATATATATATATATATATATATATATATATATATATATATACTATATATATATATATATATATATATATATATATATATATATACTCACTATATATATATATATATGGACAGTAGTGGTTGAGGTCAGTTAATGGAGGTTAGGTTAATTTAGGTTAAGTTTGGTTGGGTTAGGGTTAAGTTGGGTTAGGTTAGGTTAGGTTGGGTGGGTTAGGTTACCCAAAAATTTAATGTATACCTAAAATTATTAAAATAACAATACATTAATTATTGATTTCGCTCCTGGAGTCAACCCTTATAAATAACCATATCTTGCTGCTCATAGCCAACAACCCAACCTTAGTATATCATATCTTCTATGTATATATATATATATATATATGTATGTATATATAATAATATATATATATATATATATATATATATATATATATATATATTTATATATATATATATATATATATATATATATATATATTAATAATATATATATAATAATATTATAATATATATATATATATATATATATATATGTATGCATATATATGTATATATAATAATAACTTAACATA
>JABUQX010047115.1:20000-22500 GCA_015478945.1 Trachelipus rathkii
TCATGTTTCTTTCTTATGTGTTTTTCCTATTTTATTATTTTATTTATTTAATATAACATTTATTTTCAAACAATTTTCTTTTAACTTTGTCTCTTGTTCTAAACATCAAAAGGAATTTTCTTTTCAAAAAATTTGTCTTTGAATTTCTGATGAAAAGATGGAGAAAGATCATAGAATTAAATATAATATTGAATTAATTTTTTTTTGAAAAAATAAATATCCATGTACTAGTACATAAAGAAAAGTAATAATGTACAAAACAAATCATTTTAAAATAGAAAAAAATATTTCTATGGGAACTAGTGTCATAAATAACAATAAATATATATATATATATATATATAGTATATATATATATATATATCATATATATATATATATATATATATATATATATATATATATATATATATAATATATATATATATATATATATATATATATATATATATATATATATATATAAATTTAGGCCCTTATACTGGTTACTTTATAAAAAATCTTATCACTTTACACAATTTTTATTCACTAAAATAAAAACTTAATAAACATTACAATTAAACTTTATTTATTTTCAAACTTTTAAAATAGATAAATGTAACATTTTCCTCCTCCCCAAAAAGTTAAAAGCCCCGACCTCATTGAATGCGTATACCGCATACCATGCAGAGACTGCAACCTGGCATATTTCGGCGAAACAAACGATTTTACAAGACGGATAAAACAGCATAAACAGATCTTGGGTCGGCAAACTAACTCCTGCTCTTACTTCTATAGAACAAACTATAACCATTCCATCAATATAAATAATGCAAATCAAATTTTCAACACTTCAGATATTAGTTTAAGAAAGCAAATTGAATCATTCTGTATTATAAATTGGAATAATTATAACAAACAACAGGGCGAAGCGAAGATGGACCCGATACAAATCAGTTTAATGAAAGACACGTATTTCTACAAAAAAATAATAACAGAAACCAACCAACTCCAAAATTCATAGTCAGTCTAATTTTTTGATTCTTCTGTTCTTGCTCTCGATAGATCCATCACCTGAAGAGGCCTCCCGACATAGAGGCGAAACGTAGTATTACATTTAGAAAAAAATGTTACATTTATCTATTTTAAAAATTTGAAAATAAATAAAGTTTAATTGTAAGAAAATGTTTATTAAGTTTTTATTTTAGTGAATAAAAATTGTGTAAAGTGATAAGATTTTTTATAAAGTA
This sequence comes from Trachelipus rathkii, assembly GCA_015478945.1. Lineage (NCBI taxonomy): Eukaryota > Metazoa > Arthropoda > Malacostraca > Isopoda > Trachelipodidae > Trachelipus > Trachelipus rathkii. The sequence continues at coordinate 21,230 of JABUQX010047115.1, forward strand.
ACCAGTATAAGGGCTTAAATTTATATAAATATTTAATAAAGAAGGTTTTATTTCTTTTAAGTTTAAATATATATATATATACGTATATATATATATATATATTATATTATATTATATATATATATTATATATATATCTATATATATATATATATATATATATAATATATATATATATATATCACTATATATATCTTATATATATATATATATATTATATGTAATAATATATATATATATATATATATATATATATATATATATATATTATATATATATATATATTATCTATAATATATCTTATATATAATTATATATATATATATATATATATATATATTATATATATATATATAGTATAAGAATTATATATATATATATATATATATATATATATATATATATATATATATATATATATATATATATATATATATATATATCTATATATATATATATATATATATATTATATATATATATATATTCTGCAAGGGGGAATTGATTCTTGTTACTGTGTTATACTCTTGGTGAGTAACCTGGAACATAGCATAGTGACAAGAACCCAATACATGGGGGATTTCGTGCATCCCTCCAGCCCCAGCACTATTATGTGCATTTGTCAAATATGAAATCTTTAAATCTTTTTCTCTCCCCTCATTTTACAAATTATCTATATCTTTCAATCCTCCTCTTAGATCAAAGTTTCTAGCTTTCTTTCCCACCCATCAGTCAAGATAAGCCTTTAGGTAATTTGTACGTACTTTCCCCTCTTAAGGATGTCCTCAGTTTTTTCCCTTCGCTGCCCCTTGGGCCATCCCATCTGGTACCTCTTCCTTATGGGTCTTCAGTCTAACCTCTAACTCATATTTCTTCCCCGTGGATGAAGGTACAGGATTGATATCTCTATATTTGGTGTCGGTATAATATTTCAATTTGTGATTATTGTTCATTATAGATGCCAATATTTGTACAGGTAAATTTGGGATGCATCTATATCATTGTTCATATAAAAGGAATAAAAACGATAACGAAAAGGTATAATCATTAATAAAAAATTGGGAATATTACATTTCTTAGACTTTAAAACCCAAACTTCAACACAAAATTCTACCTTTCCCAAAATTAAAATCTGTGAAGGCAGGTTCTCGTTTTTAAAGCTTTTTAAGTGTTTATTTTATTCTATTTTTTTGAAGACTGAAAACAGAAGTTAAAGAAATGAAAGCAAATAAAGAAATCTTCATTCATCTCCTTTAAGTTAAAACAAAAAAGG